>JBBPDH010221172.1:0-12907 GCA_037974565.1 Clupeocharax schoutedeni
GTGTATTGTCCTGAGTCTCCTGCCGGATGGCAGGAAAGTGAAAAGTGACAGTGCAGGGTGGCTGGGGTCATTCATGAAATAAGGTTACCAATCAATGCCAATCAAATCAAATATAAAACCAAAGTTATTTGCTACTGCAGAGCATTCATATTTTGTCTATTGTGTTATAGAAAACAAGCTACCCTCAGAGTTCAGAGCATTATAGCAGCTGCAAAGGGGGACCGGCTCCATTTAAAAAGTCTTTGTATCTGAATGCAGAGTCATTAAAGTCTTTATTGGTGTAATGGTCAGGCGTCCCGTTACTTTTGTCCATATAGTGTATGTTGACTTTTAGGCATTTGTATTGTCAATAAGTTTTGAAATCAAGAATCTGTCCTCTCTTTGCTGCTGTACTCTTCTGGGAAGACTTTACACTGTGGTTGGAACATTGCTGTGAGGATTTGATTGTGTTCAGTCACAACATTAGGTACTGATGTTGTATGAATATTTCTCTCACATTGGGTGGGAGATGTTGTCCAACAGGGATGACAGCTTAGCCACCATTCTCCTGTCACTCACCACCTCCACTGCGTCCAGAGGGCCAACTCCATATCAAAGTCTATACATCTGAATACAGGCAGAGTGGCCTCCAGGACCAAAGCTGGGAAACACTGGAATATCTTAATCTTCTCTTTATCTTTTGCCTGGAGCTTTGATACCCTCCAGATTGTGATGTTTCCTTCTCTAACATGGTTTTCTAATCCTGGTCCTGGATGCCACTGCCCTACTTAAGTGCTTTCCCTTATTTAAGAAATACTGTCAGGACGTGTTAAGGAGCGGATTAGTTGGATCAGGTGTGTTGGGAGCAGTGAAAACACTTCTAACAAACCCATTTCCCCTCAGTAGCTTATAGCTAGATATGTGTTGGAAGAGGGCTGCTGTAACACCAGGTGGTCATCAGCCCTCCTCCTGGAGATCTACTTTCTAGCACACAATTGACTCTGATCCAGCAAATCAAGGTCTTCAGAAGAACATAGCTGAGACAGATGCAAGGTCAGGTGATCCACTGGAATGCTGAGTTTCCAAGACGGCTCTAAAACAGTTCAAGGTTACTTTATGATCAGGTGTGAACACGTACATAGTTTGATGAGATATGTCTCCATGGACCACAGTGCAACATATATCAACATTCAAACTGTGTTTTCCAGTTCCTGAGTCTGCCCTGCACATCTGAGCATTTTCACTGCTTCCAACACATGACCCAACTAACTGTGTGGTTATCAAGCCCTTACTGTGTTGGGCTTTAGGTAAAGACAGGAAGTTAACATTTGACTTTCAGATGAGGTCTGCTGTTCAATACATAAAGCTAAAAAGCTCTGATTAGAACCTGTAACCTCCTGGTCTTGGACGCATTGCTCTTAGAATTGAGCCACTGCTCCCATTTTTTAAAAAACATTTTACTTTCAGATGAAATGTGACATACATATCATAAAAGTCAGATTAGATCCCACAACCTTCTGATCTTAAAATCACGGCAACCTAAGCGACTTTTTTATATTTAACTTTCAAATAAATGTGATGTGCAAGACAACTAGATTTTATCCCACAACCTTCATGACTCATGCCCATGGTTTAACCCAGTACACTATAGAGCCAGGCTAGATGCTCCACTTATATTTGGACATTTGGCTTTCAGATGAAGTGTGACATACAAGGCATTATAAGTAAGACACTGACTAGATCCGACAACCTTCTAGTCTTGACATCACACCTAAAGCCAGTGAGCTACTGGACTTGACAAGCTAGCTAACTCATTTAAGATATTTGACTTTCAGATAAGGTGTGACATGTAAGACTCAAAACTAAGGACTTGGGTTGGATCCCATGATCAGATTCTTTCAGATTCTTTCAGATTCCTTAATTATCTCAGCCTGAAGACTGTCTGAATTTGAAATGAACAAATTTAAAGACAGGTCAATGAAATGAGCCAATGGCCCAATGATAACCTTCCCTTAATGCAGTAAGACTGCAAGCCCATTACGTTTTGGCTCTTATAAACAATCTATGGTTTCATCTAAGCCCAAATGCACGGTGCCAAACCTGTGACAAGTCCCTGGAGACTTCTGCAGGTGTGCATTTTCTCTCCTTTAGGTTCAACTCACAAGGGCTTTACCGAATTATTGATGAGTTTAATCCGGCGTGGTTAATGGACAAATTAATATTACTTATAAAATTACTGATAACCCTAAATCCATTACATCTTAGTTAAAAAATTCTTAAAAGAATTTTACAGCTATGATTCATATCTATGGTGTTTACATAAAGTCAGAAGCCCCAACCAGTTTGCTGACATGAAATTAAGTAGGCAGAACACTGTAAATTTAATGTGAGCTGTATCTGAATGCAGTGTCATTCAATACACCTTGTTGTTGTAATGGTCAGTCGTCCCAAATATGCTCCCAAAACACTTAAATTTTAAACTCATTAAAACCTTAAAGACAATTTAAAGGTAACCCTTATTAGTACTGTACAGTGTACTCCCACGTGGTAGAAAATACAGATATTAACCCTATTTAGACTGTACTGTAATTCATGCAGTACAGTAAAATGTATTTATTTTACAGTAATAAAAATACAGGGCTTTAAGAAGAACAAAATGAAATGAAACAGAGGACACTCCAGATGCTCCAAGGGGGAAATTTTGGACTGCAGTCACAGGGCATCAGCCAATCAGTAGCAAAGGGAAATAAATAACGTTCTCCAGTTGACTATTTTCCAACCTGCCTCTGACAGTGATGTCCAGGCACGCCCCTTGTTCCTTGTGCTATGTGTTTGCGGGAGCTGAGGTTCATTCAGTTTAGTTGTCTGATTGCCTTGGTACCCCTCCATGGCCAAACATAGACAATCAGTATCAGCAATCAGAGGATGAGGGGGCGTGATGCACGAGTCAACTGTAGACTTACAGCGATGGACTGAAACCGCGGCAACTGATCCGCGTTCAATTGGGGGTGACTGTATGAATCAATAAATAAATTTTATATATATATATATATATATATATATATACATACACATATTGTTTGTGTGTTACTAGTGAAGTATAAACCTTATCCTGGTTTCAACACATAATATAACTATAAAGAAAACATAATCAATTACAGTACAAAAAATACATTATTGTTGCTTTACAAAATTACTTTTGGTGCCTAGTTTTACAGTGACACTAACAATGCTGCATGTATTATCATAAATGTATTATGATATAATAGCTACACAATAAGCTTAAAGTTGGTGTGGAAACAAAGGAGGGTGTGTCAGTGCTAAATGTTGTGTAACTGTAAAACACATTGAAGTATCACACCGTCTTAAAAACACCATATTATTGTAGAAAGTACAGAGTGTCTTTACACTCTTACCTGTCTTTTTATTGCTAAAGCCAGTGTTTCCCAACCTTGGACTTGAAGTCACTCCGTCCCACACATTTGAGTGTTTCACTGAACACACCTGGTCCAACTAATCAGCTCATTAACAAACTGTTACTGGGCTGTTGTGGGTGTGTTAAAGCGAGGAAAGGTGGTGAATTCCACGCTGAGTTAGATCATAGTACATCCTGAGTAGGGTGGGTTTTTGTGATTAAAAAGTATTTCAGTCATAACTGTAGGGTATTCTGTGGTTATCCCAGTTTTCCCAAATCCAACTGTAAGATGTAGTGGCCATGGGAGCAGAAGATTATGGCTGAACAGATGACTGTGCTGATATCCAGTATTCAGTAAACAAACCAACCAGTGATGAGGAGCATAAGGTGAAGGCAGTGTGATGTTAGGGTCAGGACATAAGGGTCAGATCTGGCCAGTGAAAGGTCATTGTGTCGAGGGTCCTGTTAAAAAAAAAAACCTTTAGAGGACTTTAGGGATCTCTTTCAATGGCAGGGGGAATATCTGGAAGGTCGTTAGCTTTCTCGTAAAGCATTTATCTGTAGAAGTGGGTTATAGAAGTGTGGCAAGGTTAAAAAGATGTGTGGCAGGGTTAAATGGCCCTGATTTTAAGCTTTTCATATGAGAGGCAGTGACAAAGCATTTAGTTTCTATAGTACACTCCTTAAAGTAAAGGTCTTTAAATGGCTCTGTTCAATTATATTTTAAGGTTCCTTACACCTCACACTTATTATTTATTAAAAATAAAAAAATGAATTCAAAGATTCGTCAAAACTGAACCAAATATTGTATGGCATTGTTACAAAGAACTCTGCTGATCCAAGGCTTGAGTTTATTTTTCAGTCCAGCAAAAGGAGAAGCTGAAAATGTGCCTTACATTAAGATGCTAATGTTCCCATTTTCAGTTTATTCAGCAAAAAAAGTGTAAATCAATGTCACAGGGCAATAGTATAATACTATATAATATCGTTGCATACCTTTTATATGATTAGATTGTTTCAACCTCAACACGTAAATAAGGATTAGATTTTTCTTAATAAATCAATCAAATTAAGCAGAGTATTCAACTTAAAATAATAATCTGACAGTTTGGTAAAGCATAGCCTATACTTCTGTTAATATACTTTAGAAATGTAATGAATTTTCTGAATTTAAAGGCCACTAGGTTGCTTACTTTTACCACAGTCCTGTTTAATGTGCTCAAGGATAATTTATTTAATATAATTCCACGATGAACACACTCTTTGCCATTACAGCAAGATGTAATGTTCTAAAAAAGAACATGATTGTCCAAATGATTTCGCAGTTGCACTGTTTCTCCAACTGCTTCATTACCAAGCTGCACTTTCTCTTTTTTTTAAAGCACACTTTACTCACTTCCCATCCTTCGATTCTCTCCTTCGCCAGATCCACCTTCACCTCTGCTCTCCTCACCATCATCCTTGCATACCTTTTATCAGCCCCCAGCCATTACCTTCATAAATCAATATTGACAGGCCATCAGCTAAAGGATGGATTAGGTGGGTGCAGGGGATGTGGTCATGTGACTGTCACATTTTGCATTAGGCCTCCACCATTTAGTGGGATGCTGATATGCAAGGCGACTTCCAGTGTGAGGGGGCAACATAGCTGTAGATTACGGTCACTGAATAGCAGCATGTGTCTTCCATTACATTGTCTGGATAAATGCTGGGTGAAGGAGGAACAAGTGATGGCAAATTACAGTGAAGACAGCAAAGGTCTGTGTTATTACACCTGTTATGTTACACAGCAAAATGCAAATACACCTAACTATACCTGACTTTATGGTTGTAGGGAAGGCTCAAACTGGAGTAGAACGTTCAGTGAAGGTACTTTAAACTCATTTTTAGGATCTTTATTTCGAGGGAAATTGCATCAGTTAGCACTGCAGCATTGACTGTCAGCATACAAATCTGATGCAGTATTGTAATATTGGGTTTGGACGCAAGTGCTAGAATAAATCGATCTATATCTATGGTTTTGTGCTGTAATAGGATATATAGGTACGACTGCTGCAAGGCTCAGTCTCCACTCTTCTGCATTTTGTAGCTGCTACTCCAGCTATGCATCTATATAGTATGGGCTTTATCCTCCAGCTGAGGATACGTGGGCTGTTTAATCAGCCAATCACAAAGTGGCTTCTGTTGCCCTCTGGACACTCCTGACCTCTTGTCCCTGACAGTGGTCGAACAGGTCAAAGGTCACTTCAAGGGTCATCAGGGGCTACTGGTGGCCTGGACCTATCTCAGTCACCATAGCAACCATTGGAGATGATGGTGATAGAAGAGGAGGAGTGGGCCAAAGCCTTTCTTTAAGGACCCTGGTAATCTTTGGGTTCTCTTTGTGTTGCGCAGCCCATGGACTTGAGGATCCCCCAAGTGGTGACTGTGGGAAGCTGTTGTGAGGTTGGTGCATCATTTTAACCAGTAAATACGTTCAGTTTATAACATTGGATTTTGCTTTCTCCTTCTTTATGTCCCCTTTGGTTTAAATGCTCTAATGTGTGAGACTGTAGCAGAACAAGCGCGGATTTGGTCGAGGGGTTTAATGTGCATCTTCTGCCACCTAGTGGTGGGACTAGAAAGTGGTCCTTTGAGCAAGGGACCATAGATACAGAAAAAATAGATATGCTCGCTCTCTATACCTATATTCTTACAAGCTAATTGAAAACACATTTCTCCTTAAAATATTTACTCTTTTGATTTATGCTTAAATGGTTTGCAAAAGATACAGATACAAGGAACAAAGTTATGTCTACTTATAAAATTATTGTTTAAACAAAAACATTTAAATAATAAACGTTTCATATAAAAACTAAACAAAAACAATTACACTTGCAAAAACTTATGACAATGTAGTGTGAGGTTGTCTTCTAGGCTACTGACCAATATGATGGTAAAACCTACACTGCTGTTTTTTTGTAGTGATCATTGACACACCAGTCAAAACAAGAATCCTGCAGTTTAATGATGTTCAAAAGCATTTTGCTGCTCTTCTGGTTCTGAAGACCATAGTCCTCGCATCGCTTCATATTTTTTCCTAAATTTTTCAAAGCGGTCTTAAGCCACGCATCTACAGTGCCTGGATTTTTCTTCTCCACGCATCTACAAGATTTAATGGCTTTAATGGTGCCTGAATTTCACTTGATGTATTGGGTCATTTTAAGTAAACATATGGCATAAATACATCAAACCAGCCGCTAAACATCACAAATTAAATTTTTGTAGCCAGCCAACAGTTTTTCTCTTCCTGATTTACAGATCATTTTGTATGCACAGCATTCATAGGATTTCAGCATCATATTGAAGCCTCAGGATGGTGGAAAAAAAACTTTCAAGGCATCTTTCTTTTTCTCCTTTCTTCAGTTTCTTCACTGACTGTGGGACATTAGCTTTAAGGATTTGCCTAGTAGAATCCTTTCTTCCCTCCAACCATATATTTCTTGTGACTATAGCCACATGTCTCCCAAGCAGAAAAACATAATCCACTCTCATGTTTAACAGTCCTTTTCATTATTTTTCCTCACACACATCTGTGATTCTAGCCAAAAGATTTCTTTTTAGGTTTCTAAGACCACAGCACTCGATTTAAAATGCCTCTAGGATGTCTAAGGACTGTGTTGCAAATTAAATTTTTGTGAGAACAAAATCTTCATCGTTCTGATACCAGTTTGTATCTAAATGTACATTAACTAAAAATACCACTTTATTAAATACATCTTTTATTTAAAGAGATGTTGGATATACTGTATCACCAAATGTCCAAACATGAGCTGTAAAGTAAAGAATCGCCTGTTTAACGAAATCAATGTTTTTGAAATATAACCCGGAGTGTGCGAAGACCCGTTGGCAGAATCAAGACATTTGATGAAATCAGCTTTGGAATGTCGTACAGCAGTAAAACAAGAACAGACTGTTTTGATCGCACTCGCAGTGTGATCATCCTCTTACCTCACTCTCCGTTAATCAGGGCCTAGCCCCCCGCTCTAATCCGCCCAGGCCCCGTCCACATATCCTATTAGATTAAGCAGATAAGACCCAAAACCTCGCACACCTCCCGTAGAGGGAAGCCTGCTGATTAAAATGAGAAAATCAACATTATTTTATAAGGTATGAGGGGTGGAAGAATCTAGTATATTCGTCAGACATTCTGCCAGTAAGTGGCTACATCCAGGGACCTAAAACTAGCAGTGCTGTCTCTTCAGAATGTGCACAGTCACTGATGTGCACACACACTGATATGTGTGTGTGTTTGCAAACGTAGGCAGATCACAGCATGTTCAAACATATGCAGCAGAATTAAAGCTCTAAAGCTGGTGAACTGAAGAGGATTTAATGCCAAGAACAATTCCTGAGAATTAAGCAAATTAGTTCTCCCGATAGAAAGATTTTGATTAAGCAAATTTAATTAGCTGGCATCATTATTACTACTGTAGTTGTTCAAGAACGTTATGTCTAGAGTACTGGGTACATTTTCCCATGACTATGGTTTATATTTTCACCAAAGCTGAGAGTTAACCAGTAGCAGAATTTATTACTGTGGCGCTATTATGAGAGCATGTACTTCCCCATTAAAATATTTCAACAGACTTCCCCATTAAAATATTTGTCACATTTCATTAAAAAACTTTTATAATCATTTAGAAAGCCAACTAAGTGATGAATGTGTGTGGCCCATGCAAACCCTCTAATATAAGACATCACAATTAAAAAATAAAGGTTCTTAAATGGACCTTTGCTTGATAGTGTGGTTGTAAAAAAGTGTTGATATTAATGGAGATTTTTTTAATTTTCAAAGGGTTCTTCATACTCACATGTCATAGTCCATGAACTGAAAGTAGGGTCCAGTTGTAGGCCCCCAATGGCATGCATAAGAGTTCACTCATTTAAGTCTTTAATGGAGTCAAGAAGC
The DNA here is from genome assembly GCA_037974565.1 of Clupeocharax schoutedeni. Classification (NCBI taxonomy): domain Eukaryota; kingdom Metazoa; phylum Chordata; class Actinopteri; order Characiformes; family Alestidae; genus Clupeocharax; species Clupeocharax schoutedeni. The sequence continues at coordinate 8,346 of JBBPDH010221172.1, forward strand.
CACAGCGCTGTTCTGAGCTCATTACATTGTAGATGTTCTCAAGGTAATGTTGAAGCACCAACCTGGCCCAGAGCTGAATTTAACACTCATCCAAAGTGTGGATCCTCTCCCATGAAGTGCTTAGCAGATTACTCTGTGTGATAAGCTTCCTATTTCTCGAAACTACTTGGAGATTTCTGGAATTAGCAGAGTTCTTATCGTCGAGTCGGCTTTGGACGGCCCGCTTTTAGCCTGAAGATTTGACAGCGTAGTTCCACTGATTAATCACGACCTGGAGGGGGCCTGGCTTTAAGCAGTATGTTCACTTTTAACACACCCACACACACACACCCTGCATCTGCCATCAAAACTGCTTCAGTAATGGCTTTAATCCTACTGTATTTACCAAATGAAACTTATTATTAAAGTGGCCCCTTGTCACATGTGAACACAGTACATGGAGCAGTGTGTTGGGACAGTATCAGTCCTGGGATTCAAACCCACAACCTTCTTTTTTTTCCCCAAGGGCTACTCCTTAACCACTAGACCACCGGCTGCCCCTGTACCATGGTGCAGCTTTTCATACTATTCCCATTCTTTTGCTTTTTCAACAAAACTGAAGAAGAGATACAAGCTGAAACCTTGCTATAGAATCAGTAGAGTAAGCATCCTCTAGTGTACTATAAAAAATAATATGCACCATAGGAAATTACTTCACCCTAAGAAATTATTGACTTATCTAATAAAGTCTGCTTAAGAACACAGGATTTTATTTTAATCCTTAAAATTCCCATCAGTGCATTTTCAGTTTCGCAGTGGAGGCTGCTCTGAGAAATAAAAAATACATGACTTTATCTTTAACACTGCAGGAAGACAACACATACACATGAGTCTAAAATATCTTTATTTGTTTGCATATTACTAAGACACTCACATACATTTTTAAAATACATTTGATATTTCTGCCATGACTTAATATGCACCTATAATACAGCACAGATGTACACTGCCCTTCAAATATTTGGAATCACTTTTGTTTTAATAATCACTGTTACTTTATTCAATACTAACCTTTACAGCATGGGTTGAAAAACGTGACATTCTGGGTGTTCATTTTACCATAATTTCATTTTAAATGTTATATAGCACTTTCAGTCATAGTGATAAATACAAGCACACACCTGATATTTCTTTTTATGTAGCTTCCTTTAAATGAAAAGTTGTGAAGAATGAACATCATAAAAGTTATGTACATGCATGAGCAACAAATTTCTTTTATATTAATGAACAGTGACTTTTTAATGCTGGTGGATGTTGTATCTGTGGTTAACCCAATGGTTTAGGAGAACTAACTCATGCTAAATATAAGCCTACCACTGCTGACAATACAGCCTACAGCAAACTCCTTGTGAATCATGTTTGGGGCCTATATGATCTTTTCCATCTGATTTGTATTACTAATCTTGTACAAGAGAAACATTTGAAGAATGACATTAATTATGATCAGAATTCATTGTTCAAGACCTGAGAAATACTAAAATCCTTCACCTAGTTGCAGTTACACCAGGCTGTTGAGGGAGGGTGACCGGTGTGGTTGCAGTGTTGTCCAACGCCAGTATGCTCTGGGAGTGTAGCATGGAAGGGACTGGGGATATGGGCAGCACCAGCAGGGCGTCTCCTTCATGTAGCTGAAGGGCTGGTAGGAGGTGGGCAGTGTGTAGGGGATTCTATCCATCCCCCGCCGGACCCTCCTTCTGGCTTGGCGCCGGTGATAGTCTCCGTTAGAGAAGTCATGGTAGTTGGCTGGGTGAATGGCCCAGAAGTGACCCTTGCCATTGTCACTGCGTCCAGCCTTGATAAAGCACTCGTTCAGGGAAAGATTGTGTCTGACACTGTTCCTCCAGTTCTTGTCCTGTTACCAAGAAAATCAAGATTATAAATTATAAAATGGTTCGCTGAGAATTTTGGCTTTAGTGTAACATCAAACTTTAAAAACCAGTGCTGTAGAAGTAATTTTACTCAATTTAAGTCATTATTCATTAGGCCTAGGACAGTAGGTCTATTTAGACAAAGAAACTGATGTTTAGTTTTGAATCCCTTTTAGATGCCTCAAATAATGCATGCAGAAATGAATAATAGAAATTAATAGGAATTACATTTTAAAAAGCACATCAATAAATGAACATGCTTTAAGAATGAAACTACCTGAAGCATGGCTGTGGACCTTTGTTACAAATGGAAATCAAGCGTTTGACTCAAGAGGCTCTAAGAAGCTCTAAATGGTGTGGAATGACCCAGCAATTACAGACATTATTTTAGTCTTTAAAACCTAATAAAATTCCTAGTCATGTTTAAGGATATATCATTTTTGCATTTTCATGGTCTTACAACTGATTTCAGATACAAAATTAATTATTAAATGAATGATTACCTTGATTTTATCACAAATTACCTTGGTTCTATCAATTGTTTGAACTGTGAAGGCGATGAGCTAAAGCTTTTTCTCTTAAGTATAGAATACACTCAGAAGATTCTTTGTGTGATGCCATTAAAGATCCACTTTTGGTTGTGTAACCTTTCAAAGGATGTCTCTTTATAGAACACATTTTGTACAGATGACATAAAGAAAGGTTATATTATTAAAAGATTGAACCATTTCCTTGAACCATTTGTCAAACCCAAGAACCCAGGAGAAGGATCCATAAGCTCACTTTCCTAACCACTCTAAAGTACCTTGCTCTTGAAGTAAGGATAATGATCCATGATCCACTGGTAGATATCGGACAGTAATAGCTTCTTCTCGTCTGAGGCCAGTATGGCCATAGATATGAGGGCGATGTAGGATTCAGTGGGTTTTTGGTCTAGGTTGTCTACTTTGGATGCCATCTCCGTTTTTTCATGTTTAGTTTGTTGTTTTTGTTCATCCAATCTGTCCTCTCCATTCTTCTGCTCTACCAGTCTTCCATTAAACTCTTCTGAAAAAGCTTCACTAAATGGTCCATCAGTAGTAGTCTGAGGAACTACTGCTGTAGTAGGGCTCTCCTTAGATTCCTCTCCTTCAGTCTTGTGACCTTTGTTGTACAACAGGTAGTCGATGGTAAAACGAAGTCCCAGCTGCTCCTGACCATTGCTGCAGGCGCTGCTGTTTTCCATTGTGTTTAGATATACGAAATCTCTGAGGGAGCCTGGATCTTAATGGTTGCTGACAGAATCTTGTTTGTCAGTCCTCAGTCTTCAGAACAATGATAATTTCAGCCTCTGATTTCAGCTCAAGATAAAAAAAAAAACAACAACTTTATTTTCCTTGATCTTTTGTTAAAAGTCTTCAGTGTTCCATTGAACTTGGAAATCCAGTCTTAGCACAGTTGACAACAGTTATAGCATTAAGGTGAGCCCAGCAACAAGAATGACGTCAATCTCCAAAGCAAGCCAGCATGGCCAGTCAAATACATTGGTGGGTATTTTTTTCTCACAGGTCCCGAAGCAGAGTTGGTTGAGCCATTGATTGGAGGTGAAAACAAAATATCAAGACGCAGAGTGCTTTTCAGTGTGTTTCAATATGTCCCCTGAACCACACTGACCAAATTGTTATTAGTGCTTGTCCTCTTAAATGGTGCTGTTAGAAACAACATGGGGTACAAGAGTTAGTGGTAGGGGGTCTCATTGAATAGGATTATTTTTATTACCTCAAGGAAATCTTTGCAATTAAAAGAGATTAAACACTCAGATTAAACAATGAAGGGTACTAAGGAGGTGTCTGTTGTAAAAACAGTGTGGTTTTATTCTGTTTCAGTGGTTTATATGTATTTAAATGAAGAGGTTGAGGCTCCTTCAAGGATCAATGGTCGTAACCCTGTGCTTTTTCTTCTGGGGACTTCCTGCAATTTTAGTAGTAATGGATGTTGTAGCTTTTAAAGGCTTTTAAAACATATTGAGAATCGAATTGCATTCTGTAAAACTTGTACAGCCCATTGAACATTTGGAATTTAAAACCTGAGGGCTCAGAACATGGTGTGTGTTCCCTTTAAAGGGCCCACGCAATCCGCAGCAAGAATCGTGAAGACATACTTTAATGGCACTAAATTAATTATTGATTTGATGTACGCAGCTGCTGCCTATTAATGTGAGAGAATCCTTTCATGTAGTTGTTGGTAATAATCAATGCTCTGAAACAGTAATGCCCAGGCAAGTGCTCAGTTTTGTAACTCTGGCTTTCTCAGCAATACTGTATTTCGCAGACTTGTTGATGGTTATGCTTGGTATTTTGTAGTCGACAAATTAGATTGAGACAGTGCCAGGAGACATGATGTAACTGGGTGGGAGCAGCTGCTTTTTGTATTCAATAAACAGGGCAGAATAGAATACCATTTTCTCAATTTTCTTAAATTAAAATGTCTATTAACTTACACTTAAAGTTTTTACATTTTCTTTAGAAGATACATTTTTCAAGATAAATTGTTTAAATCAGATTTTATTTTACATTTTACAGCCATTTTATTATACATAGATTTCTAACATACCCTCAGGACTGCATATTCTAACATGTAGGTAATAACATAACATTTAAGGCATGGAATATTATC
>JBBPDH010221197.1:0-12905 GCA_037974565.1 Clupeocharax schoutedeni
TGGGCCTGTTTCTCTTCCAGAGGCCCTGGGAACCTTGTTAGGGTGCATGGCATCATGAATGCGTTGAAATACCAGGAAATTTTAAAGCAAAATCTGGTGGCCTCTGCCCGAAAGCTGAAGATGGGTCATTACTGGGTCTTTCAGAAAGATAATGACCCTAAACATGTGGCCAAATCTACACAGAAATGGTTCACCAGACACATAATGAAGCTCCTCCCATGGCCATCTCATCCCCAGACCTCAACCCCATTGAAAAACTGTGGAGTGAGCTGAAGAGGAGAGTGCAGAGGAGAGGACCCAGGTCGCTGGATGATTTAGAGAGATTGTGCAAAGAGGAAAGGTCGAACTTTGTACTTTGGTCAGCCTCATGGGTGTTTTTATAAGTGCTTTATAAATAAATAAAGAGGAATAGACTATATAAAGTTATGGACTATATAAACGTAAAGGTAACTTTTTCCAACAAGGCAACACTGGCCACTGTCTCTGGTAATGACGGCCCCCTCCTCCAAGTTTTCTGATTTTTCAACAATGATATACAGTTTAAGCTTATATCGCCACCTGGTATGCTTTTGTTAGTGTTTTTTTGCGATTTCGTCTGGATGGAGCTATTTTTGAAAACCTGCTCATGTGGACGCGAAAACGAAAAATCTCTGTTTTCAGAAATACCCTCACTTTTACATGGATCATCAGTCTCATATTCAGTGTAATGTGGATTTTTTCTGAGAACCGAACTGATAATGGCACGTGGAAATCCCCACAATAACACGGAAATTGCAAATATGCTCTGACTTTTTTGTTTTTTTTGCTTAAATATAGAGCTAAATTATCAAGAAAAATATAATTTACTAATTTTGTAACAAATATGAATAAAATATTGCTGAACTTAGAGGCAGGAGGTTTGCAAGTAGCCAATCGACAATGTTATTTATTTATACTGGCTGTAGATTTAGGGCATTCCACGCTCGCTGTACTTAGAGGCGGGAGGTTTGAATGTAGCCAATCCAAGAAAGATCTGTAGAGTGCAGGTGCAAGCCTGCTGAAGCATGTTGCAGCCTGACTACTCCGTGTCTTGTCTTCGTATTGTGACGAGCTGGAGGAGCCACGTGCACTGTGCGTGGGTGCGTGTGTGTGTGTGTGTGTGTGTGTGTTAGGGGAAAATGGGGTCATGTTGAAGGGCCTGAGCACCTGCTCATCACCATAGCAACTGGCGGGTTTTGGGGGGCACTGTAAGGCAGGGACTGAGGAGGCTAGCTCCTCAGTTGCGGGTTTACTCTAGGAGAGTGAGGATGTGTTGCTGTGTGTTGTGCCAAATAAAGCTTGATGAAAATGCAAGAAAGAGCCTTGGTGTCTCCCTTCTCCACCAGTCTCCACAGTATGTTAGTGTTTTCTAGTGGATCATCTCAGTATTTCTCTTTTTTTTTTTTTACATTTTTATTACTTTAAATTAAAGTGAAAGAGGTGAATACGACCTAAAGGTATTAAACTCTGACTTAGCTCAAGTTTAATCTGCGAACTTGCATTTGACTAAATGCAGTTGTCTCAGGTGGCATTAATCAGTACTAGAACACCATTTAAGATGTTGATTAGGAGGAAGAATGTATGATCATCATGCAAGGCTACGAGGAGCACAAATCAGTGCTGCAATGCAAGTCCAACACCACACCTGCCAAAAAATGTGTGCGGGCTGTTGGCAACATATTGCTGACGGAGTAAATACATAAGTACTTGAACGTTGTCTTATGTTCTTAGTTGAGTATTATTTATTAAACTGTTAAATGTTGTCTCAAAATTAATAATATATTAAATAAATATAGTGTATAGATGTGTCACCAAGTGGGCCTTTTTATTTATTTAACATGCCCTAAATTGCATTTACCGGGAGGTTGCACATTACGTAATCCTGTGTTAATAGTAACTGTATTAACATTTCAGTTGGAATAGCACTGGGAAGCGTAGTTGGCTGCAAATAAAGATGTAATACAGAAAGTGTTGGGCTTATGTATTAATAGTTAATGCATTAATATGTCTACTCATTATGAGTGTGTCTAGGCTCCAGTTAATAGCTTGTTTCTATGGTTCACAGGTAATAAGAATAAGGTTGATGCAAAGGCAACAGGTGGAGGTCCTCCTGAAGCTTTCATGCCTCCAGAGGAGTTGGCATTGGCCAACAATTGAGGGAGACCTATTATGGAGGGGGTAGAGGGAGGCATTCAGTGGGACCCAAGTGGCACAGGAATGTCCCTGCAGGGTAACATCTCAGTCACTCTGTACAGTGTGTACATTTGTGCAGTCATAACATTTTATTTCATGAGTTGTGTTCAGTGGAGAGGGAGAATATCGAGCTGCTCTAGCCACCTGCAGAGCCCAACATCTAATGTCATCCTAAAGTACAGGAACCTTGTGATGAACCATGCTAATGTACTTTTATTTTCAAGAGGATATGGGTGATGAAACATTGACTACAGATTCTCATTTATTGCCTATGCAGGCTAGAACAGACAATGTGCACAGACTGTACAAGCACATGCTCGACCTTGACTATTCTAAAAGCAAAACTTGAAATAAAAAAATTCAAGCTTAAAAAAGAAAAGCTCGAACATGAAAAGAGGGTATTACCATACGCTCACCAGTCTTTCATCAATATCGGCGTGCCATCATTTTCATTTTCACAGAAACAAAGACATGACAAAGTTTCAAAGTGTTCATAGTCTGTATCTTTTTTTTAAATACGGGAAAAACTGCTGTGTGATGGCCTCTCTCACTTCACGCCCTGTGGGTGGTCAAGGGTCAAAAGGATCAGCAATATTGGGGGCACAGGCATCAGGACTGGGGTCTTTCCTTTCTGATGGTGGCAATGTTTTGTAGAACCACACATGCCGACACCATCTGACAAGCCCTCTCAGGTTTCACACCTTGCCCCATCAGACACGCAAAATGTGCCAAAAGTAATTCCAAAAGTAATTTAATTCCTGCCCCTACAAGCTGACTGTATGAGCTGGTGATCACATGTCATCTAAGGACTGAAAATCATTATCTAATTGTGCTATTGTAACATGAAAGTCATTTTCATATGAGACATCTGTGAATAAAAGTTGTGCACAGGTGTTTGCATCAGGGTGGACCTGAAGTGAATGTGGGGTGAGAAAAGGACTGAAAACTTGTCAGACAATGGAGAAGAAATCTTAGATACCCTTTAGATAGTACATTCATGTAATAAACAATATGGATTAGGGATGAGTCTACAAAATACAAATCACCACCTTATGTGGATCCAATAAGTGAAGAGAAGGTGAACCATAGCCCACTACATTAGATTAATTAAGATACAATGAAAGAAACCTGTGCATTAATTTACTACCATAAGCTTTCCAAGGGGGAGATATCCCGGCGATTCGGAGTTATACGATTCACTTCGGACAAAAGTAATGCCACCTGGACAAAGTGAACGGTATAACTCTGGATCGCCGATGGCTATTATGGCAAAAAAGGTGTCGTTAGAAAGGTGTCACCAAGCCCTAACTTGCAGTGAAGTTTTACATTTAGAGTGCAAGATATATTTTTCATATTTAACATTTAGATTTAAGATTATTTAAGGCAAATCCTCCATGTTGGTGAGGGCATGTCACAGCACACCACAGCAGGTAACAGCCAATTGTAATCACAGGTCGTGGCCAATTAGCAAATTTAACCGTTTGTAAAAGTGGTACATTAAAATCCCATATTTAGAGCCGTAGTTGTAAAAGTAAAATATTTAGATTTAGAGCGCAAACGTTTTTTTTTTTTTACAGATTTAGCTCTAAATGTGTGAAAATTGTGTGAACATTGCGTTAAATTATGAAAAAATGACAGCTCTAAATTTGTGAAGTTTTTACAAACGGCACCTCATAATGTTCTCTTGAACATGCCAATAACAAGCCAAAATGAACAAGCATTTTGGGGTGCAGGCCTCAGAGCAACAGAACAATCTGATAAGACAACATTTAGTGCAGTTAACAATACCTTAATAACTAGTCTGAATGAGTACAGTATTACGAGAGATACTGTTTTCTATGTCTGCAAGTAGGTATACAGTTTATGTTTCAGTTCTGGTTAAGGAGTTTGATGGCCGTTTCATGGGTACTGTTGCCTCACACCCTCCAGGGTTAGGGGTTCGAATCTGGCTCCTTGCATTGTGTGGAGTTTGCTTGTTCTCCTTGTGGTGCTGTGGGTTGCCTCCAGGGTCTCCTGCACGCCAGGTGATCTGGAGATTTTAAATTGACTGTATGTGGGAGTGTGCCCTGCGGTGGCCTGGCACCTGCCCAGGGTGAGTCCCTGCCTCTCACCCGTTGGCCCTGGGATAGGCTCTGGGTGCCTGTGACCCTTACAAGGATTAAGTGGTTACAGCAAATGAATAAATCACAGATTGCCTGAGACATTGTTTGGTGGTTAGATTTAAGATTTTCATCCAAACCCTAATGTATATGGTGCAAAAGTGTTATAAAGCATTTTTTTTCTACAGGAAAAAACATTATTACAGTGTTAAGGCCAGACAATGCATGTATGCTCACTGGTCATTAATATAATAAAAAGGAAATATTTGTGATGACGTTTTTTTTATTGAAATTTAAGTATGCATAATCCGTAGAAGTCTTCTTTAAGTTTTGATTATTTTGTTGTCTCACTCACGTTTTCTCCATGTTGTGTCCGCTCCCTCGGGTAGGGGGAGCCCTACTCGTCCACATTTGGCCAAGATGCGCTCCACGGAGACACGTTCTCCTCTCTCACATCTCTCTCCAGAAACTCCTCGGCTCTGGGGAGAGAATTCGTTGGACACGTCGACACTGTTTTTCATCCTTGTTTTCAATAAACAAGAGAACGAAAAGACGTGGGAAAACATTTTCAGATGTGTAATGCCGGCTACCTTTCATATCATTGAGGAAAAGGGGGATCACTCAGTTAGAAAAAGAAGTATAATAAATCTGTAGACAATGAGGACGTCGCTTTTCATCCTGACCCTCCTGGCGCGCTGCTGTGATTCTTTGCGTTTCGTTTGTCCGGAGGTTTGTCGCTGCTCCATCAAAACCATCAGCTGCAACAAGGCGACGGAGGCTCGGGGAGCCAACCAGCACAATCCTACCAGCAGACTGTGAGTGCATAAGAGGTTTTCCTAATATAAACACACACGAAAGCACATTTATGAAGTATGAAATGTGTTTAAAAAGTGCATTAAATGTAGAAATCACACATAAAACATTTTCTCATATTCGGCTTGTTTTTGTATTTTTTCGGCCGGTGCGTTATTTTTTCGCAACATTCTAAATGAAGAAGAATGTAAAAGACTGCTGCAAAACTGCTTCCTACTGGGTGATCACAGGCACAGGCCGAACTCGTCAGTATACTCGTCAGTATAAATTTGGGCCGGCGCGGAACCATGTTAGTAGCACCCCGCTGCACCCACCAGCCCCCCTCGGCAACGATATCGAGAGGAGCCGCAGCGCGGAATCCCGTCACCACACGCACCAAATCCCCTTTTAGCTTTCTGGAAAAAGTGGCAAAAAAATCATTTGCCACTTTACTATCACTTACAGAAATGTAAGTGTCATTTGAGTACATTTCTTAGCAACAAATTATGTCAGTACACATTCAATGCTGCTTTATCCACATCATCAAATGCAATCACCCCTAAAGGGGAGAAAGAGAAACACTACCCCTATAACTGAAATGAAATCAGAATCTAAGAAATTCCTCAAACACATTTACATCAGCTTATCAACAAGTGCCGGCTAGAGCTGGATACGCATTTCTTCAAAACTGCCCCAGACAACAAAATACTTGTTTTGAGAACTTTAAAATTGAAATTTTGGTTGATTCTAAATACAATATATAAGCAATATACATATAGCATATTGTTTATTATTTAAATACATCAATCACTAAAGGGGAGAAAAGTTTTACATCATAAACCTCAAGAAGCAATACTTCAAAATCCACAGGGAAGTTAATATGCAAGAATAGTACCAGACATTTTATCTAGTAAAACTTTTCACTGTTACACTGACTTTCATAAATGTGTCTGAAATGTAACGGTATAATTTTAACAACAAAGCATCTGTAGTGAATGTTACAAGCAGCATTCTTTATCACGTCATAGTATATCTAGGTCCACTCATAGTCTGCAAGGTCTGAGCGAGAGTGAGAACTCTGGGGTTGACTGACAACAGCTTTTTCTTCTTGGACTCAACCTTGGTGCCTATCTCAGGATTTATGGAAAAGAAACGCCTTAATTTAAAAAAAGAAAAGAGTGGAATATATCAAGTTGAGGCAGCATATAAAAGGCTGCTTTGTAAATATGATAAAACGAAATTTACTGTTGGAGGAACTCCGGTGTTGATCATAGTTCCACTGGGTAGTGTATGCTGAAGCAGTAGTAACTACCAAACATCAGACAAATCGCAGCGGTGAAGGCTGTGATGCGGTCGTTGATAACCTTTTGGATAATGCTTAACAGGACCCTGAGAATAAACAAAAACTCATAGTGAATCTTTTATACCAAGTGCTTCAATGTAACCATATATACAAATACAGCTGTACTTGTTGCATACATTCTATGAGTCACCCCTTTTTGTTGAAGGTTAAGTGTTAGTAGATTGGTGTAAGAAGCAAAATAACATCAAACTAAACAGCCCTAGAATACAAGAGGGATGCTCTGGATGCTTGCACCTTTGCGCTGTGTGAAATAGATGCAGTTAACTAGTTATTTCACAATGTTTATATTGTAGTTCATCTCTTTGAACAACTTTTCAAGCTGACTCCACAGTCTCTGAAAGTGGCAAATGTTTTGGCTCGCAGCTAACACAGCCATGTGTGTCTTGAACACTTGCTTTTTAATCAGCAGGTATTTCATCTTATCATTGTCATCTGATGCTGCCTTGCGTTGTCTTATGCTTGCTGTGTCAGATCGTTTGACATTTTCAACTCTTGACTAAAGTTGTTATACCAGGGAATGGTATCCAAGCCCAATAACATCACCATCAATCACATCCTGAAGAGACTTTGGCCATTATCATTTTTTGCTCTCTCTGTTATGTTTGATTCGATTCAGACACCACAATCCTTACCATTTCTGTCTTTCCAAGTTCTATACTAACTCATCAGGTAGCTTCTGCCATGGTTTATCAAAACCGGCAGCCCAGTGTGGCACAAATGGTGTACAGCCTCTGGAAGGTGATGTAGTAGTGGTGGATAACTGTGGTGAGGATGAAGCTGAGGCTGGAGAGGGAGAGGAATGTGCAACCACTGTAGAGGAACACACCAAGTTTGGTGCTGAAGTGCTTGAGTCTGTAAAAGATTCCGTATGTAGGACTGTTCCTTTAACTTGCTCACTGTAATGTGAACCATCTTTTATTTGCAAGGCTGGGGGACTCGCTGACCCAGCAGAAAGGAAGGCTTGAAACACCTGATGTCTCACTGAAAGAGTCAAACACAGATTATTGAAATGATTTCAGATGCCTTGAGAATCTTTTGAATTAAAAAATTTTCAGTATAAGCCCTGGTTAATGGCATAAGTAATGGTGTTTAGGTCTTAAGTTGATATCTGGAAACAGTGTTTTTCTGGTTTCCACATATTCTTGGATTAGAGCATCCAGATAAGTAACCTGAGCACAAATTAGGTCTACAGTGTTTTTAAGTTGCAAAGTTAACTGCCACACATAATCTAGGGTGTTCTGCACTTTGTCTCTGCTTATGAGAGATAAAAGCCTCAAGAAATTTTGAACAGCTTATCTACTAAGTTTCAATGTTTTTGGACTGCCCTCACAAGACTTGGAGCGAGCACCTGTTCCTTTGTATTCAAACTGCCTGTTCAAAATTGTGTTGGTGAAACATTTATTTGTCTTGATAAAGTACTTGAGGAACGCTGTAGGAGAGGACACCTTTGAAGATGTCATGACATGGTGTGCAAACATCAAAGTTTTGTAAAAAATTAAATACACACCAGAACCCAATTTATCAAGCATTCGTAAGCACAGATCTGTGCGTATAGGGTGTGCATGATTGTTTCTGGGCAAAGTGTGGAGTTTAATTTGTGGAAATAAATCCGATCTCTGCATCACAAACATTTCAAATGTACAGAATGGTAATTCATCACTCTAGGGAAGACAACACCTCTCATTTAGATCATTTAAACAGTGCATAGGGACATAAAGCTTCCCAGTACTGGAATGGGGAGAAGTGGCATTGCGTTCCAATCCCAGGGGGAATGATTGCCTTTTGTGATCCAGGATTAATCATACATTATGCCCTGTGGCTAATTTCAGTCCAATCCCCACAATAGTGTTTTAACATCTAATGCGAAGCTATCCCTGAAAGTATGTGCGTTTGCATTTAACCCCTCACTTAGTTTTGAGTTTCTTAGATATTTTTTCTTGTAGCTGTTACAAATTTCATTTCAACAAGGCCAGTGTAATGAGACTTATTCCTCAATTATCTCCATCAAAACTGAAGGCCATTGCTCCATTACTATTGTCCAACACCCGCCACAGCTCTGTTCATGAATGACCATTAAAATGTTATTTCTAGCCACCTCTTCTTTTTCCGACAGCCAATATCTTCTTTTCATATTGCACGGACTGACACACACCTTGTGCTCCTTTTGAGAAGGAACAGTAGTGGGTTGTGGACGTGTATGAAAAGTATCTGCAGGAGAGAGGTCAAGTTGTTTTGCCAAAATGAAATGCTTCTCTGGCTGGCCTTAGGACAGAGCTTGTTAGTGAAGCCAGAAAAGTAGTGCCTGGGGAGAGTAATGAGTGTGCTTAATGTCCTTGAGGATTTTTTTAAAATCTCTCTCTGATATACACAAAACCTTGAGGCTTGATAAGAGCTGGAGTCAGTCAAGGGCATATCAGGCCAACCAATGTCATGCTTAAAGAAGCATTCCATTCTAAATCGACTGTAGAGGTGCTATCCCCAAACAATCCCCATATTCTCTGTATGCAGTAAACCTGTGGGAGTACATCAGCATAATAATCCACACACCAAGGAAAAACACAGTGGTTTTATAACCATAGTGTTTTCCCTATTAGCTGCTTTATCTATGATATGGAAATGCTTCACTAGAATCAATTCTCTCCAAAGGGCACAACAGAAGGCAAACAGTGACAAATGTGTTGTTATTTGAGGCAGAACCAGATAGAGCATTCAGAACCATCTGTTGCATTTTAGAGATTACAAGAGGGGATATGACAAACATATGATAGACATGCAGTGCAATACAAATATAAGAATATCAAGGCTTTGTTTACAAGACCAGTGTTTTTTCCATCCCCATTGTCATGCTATGCCTCTTGTAATGGGATCATGATATTTCTTGGTGTACTCACCCCAAGCATTCTTAGCTCTGCTGTACTGGACCCCTGAAACAGTATTGCTCGGACAGTTCAACTGTGTTTCCTCTCAACATTTACTGCAATTATAACTTCACATCAAAGTAATACTGACACAAGTGTTTTATCTCCATAAACTCCAGTGAAATATAATATGGTTGCACTGTTAACTAGGTGAACTAATGATTGCTTTTATTAATTTTAGTAACATGATTAGCTTATAAATATTATATTTAATACTTGGTTGCAAAGTTGATGCAGTTTATGCCTGTCTGACATTTGTGGCCCTCAGACATTTAAATGCTCAATTTTCTGCAGTCATTTGTAGTCTTTGCTAGTTTCAGCGCCTCTTTGATTTCATCATTGTCTTCATGGTACCCTAATTAAAATGTCCTTTTTATTTCAGCATTCTGAACTATATCCCCTTGAGGAGTATTTTCAGCTTCAGTGTTGATGGACTCAGAAGTGTCAAAAGAATGTAAGTATCTGTCACTCTTCTGTTTACTCGTTTAAAAGAGTGCCATTCATTAGAATGGCTGAAGTGTGTGTTACAAACCACTATTGGATGAATCACCACTGTCTACAGTGCAGTCTCTGGGGATTTCAACAGTATGTTTACGTTCACAGCATTTAGCAGATACTCTTATCTGCTAAGATACTCTTATCTGCTCAGTATTTAGGGTCCACAAGACTGTTCTTAAACCTGTAAAGTTATACTTAAATCAACAACAGCTATTTCACCAATTACTGCTGGCTAAGAAACACACCATAACAAACAGTGTCAAAGAGAAAAAGCAAGTCAGAGATTAATACACAAGTAAGTAAAAACAGTAAAACAGTTAAGAGGGTGAGTGGTTGAGGGATTTGTTAAATATTGAGGAAAAAATGTATGAGAGATGCGCGGAAGGACTGGTTAGTCACCAAGATGCTCCTTAAAGAGGTGGATCTTCAGATGACAATTGAAGACAGTGAAGGACTCCGCAGCTCTGATCGCAAGAGGGAGTTCATTCCACCGCTGTGGGTCCAAGACAGAAAAGAGTCTAGATGCATGTCTTCCTCTTCTTTTGAGCAACGGAGGTTCAAGACGAGCTGTGCTTGATGCCCTGAGAGGACGAGAAGTGACACGCTGCTTGATCAGTGCAGACAAGTAAGGAGGTGCAAGTCCATTCTTAGCATTGAAGGCAAGTGTTAAGGTTTTGAACTTAATGGGAGCGGCCACAGGGAGCCAGTGAAGGTTCTGTAGTAGAGGCATAGTGTGTGAGAATTTAGGAAGATTGAAGACTAACCTCACAGCTGCATTCTGAATCAGCTGAAGGGGTCTCGTTACCTTCATTGGCAGTCCAGCCAGAAGAGAGATGCAGTAGATGACGAGAGACTGGCTGGTAGTCCTCTGCTACTTTTGCCAAGATTGGTTATCTGCTGTAGCTCGGTTTTTAGCTCGGTGATGAATCAGCTCTAACAACTTTAACTGACAGAGTTCTCCTTTAGAACCAGACGGCATTAAACGGCGTTGACGGTTAAAGCGGCACTGACACACTGCTAGACTGGCCATCAGGCTTATCGGGCCGAAGGTAAATTTGGGCCTGTGCGGAATCCCGTCAGATACCACCCCCCCACCCCCGAATAAGTTGGCCCCAGTGTGGAATCCAGTTACCCCTGTCCTAGAAGGTCTAAAGAAGGAACTACTTCACAGCCCTTTTCAGCACCAGACATGTTTTTATTAGCAGTAGACTATTAAAAGCTCCCTAGGATGGCATCACTTCAGTATGACAACACTTCAGTATGGTTTCAAATATAGTTTTTTGGTGGATAGGCTTTTTGAATCTTTTTCTGCACACCTGTACTCCTGTACTCATATCCAGGAGTCACATGGATTGCAGGTAGGCTGTAGCTTCGCCTCGCTGGCCAGTGCTAGGACAACAAGGCGGTCCACAACAAGTCCACTGGTCAACACCAGCAAGGGAAGAGACGTTAAAAAGAGAGTGAGACTAAGATCCCAAAGAGCTTTCCAACAGAGCAGACAGACAACACAGGTGAAGGTGTGTGAAGGAAATTGCACTGCAGACTGCTGGAATGGCTGGGTTAAAAACAGAGACAGAGACACATCCAATAGGAGAACACAACCAATCAAACTTAACAGGGGAGTAAACTCAACCTGATCAACACTAAAGGACAGACAGCTGAACTAATGAGCAGGTGCCTAGCAACTTAATCACGAAAGAGCAGAGATTCCTTCTGTGCAGGTGGGTTGCTAGGGGGGCGTGACGGGACTCTCTCGGTTCAGAAGACTAGTGACTTTTGAACAAATAAACATATACATGCATTATAATAAAACTTTATAATAATAATAATGCATTTTATTTATAAGCGCTTTTCACAACACTCAAGGTCACTTTACAGACATTATTAAGTAATAAAAATTGAAGAATAAATGAATTAAAAAGAGTTCATAATCCTTGTGGTATCCTTCAGATGCGCACTCTCCACGGTTACGGGGGGCCTGCTGAATATCTTTAGGTATGATGGTGACTCTCTTGCCGCGGAAGGCGCACAGGTTCGTATCCACGCATAGATCCACCAAGTCTTGCCTCACTGGCCTCCTGCAGGGCTATGACGGCGGAGCTCTGGAAGGTCGATCTTGATATCCCGAACGATCTTGTGCGGCAGGCACTGGAAGGACAGCTCGCAGATCAACAGCTCCGTGGATTTTTGGTAACGACGGATCTCCACCAAAGCCACGGTGCTGGGCCGGTGCAGGTGCCTGTGATGTTTCTTCACGGCACCAGAGACCAGAGCAGTCTTGCGAGCAGCCTTCGTGGCCGGCGGCTTCCTGGGACCTTTCCCAACAGTGGATTTGTGGCCGGTTCTTTATTCTTGACATAGCAGCGAAGTTAGATAGCTTAAATAATAATAAAATAACAATAAAATATATAGATGATACAATACTGTGATTTGTTCTTATGAATATATACATTAAGTTATAAAAATATAAAATATATCAAACAAAAACATGCCAGACGGAACGGCATCAGACTCGTCTGCGTTCCCGTAACGTAGCAACCTCCATATTATTTGGTCTTTTATTACACAAACAAAACGACCTTCTCTCTCTCTGTATCTCTCTCTCACGCACGCGCGCACTCTCTCTCGTGACTTTTCCGGAGCGCGCGTCTCTCTATCTTTCTCTGTATCTCTCTCTCTCGTTTTGGAGTGCATGGATCCAGAGTGTGTGTCTCTCTCTCTCCCTCATTCGTGACCCAGCATGCGTCTCTCTATCTTGTTCTGTATCTCTCTCGCATCCCCCCCCCCTCTCTCTCACACACACACACACACATTCGTGACTTTTCCGGAGCACTCTCTCTCTCTCTCTCTCTCTCTCTCTGTATCTCTCTCTCTCTCTCTCTCTCTGTATCTCTCTCTCTCTCTCTCTCTCTGTATCTCTCTCTCTCTCTCTCTCTCTCTCTCTCTCTCTCTCTCTCTCTCTCCCTCTCTCTCTCTCTATCTCTCTCTCTCTCTCCCTCTCTCTCTCTCTCTCCCCCCCCCACC
>JBBPDH010221252.1:0-12902 GCA_037974565.1 Clupeocharax schoutedeni
CCATCCATCCATCCATCCATCCATCCATCCATCCATCCATCCATCCATCCATCCATCCATCCATCCATCCATCCATTACACGTAGAATTGAAATCACATGATTTCTCTTCTTCATGTTTGATATAAATGTAATTAACTGACTAAATAGCTAATAAAATCTATTTTGTTTCACTAGGGAATGCTGCTGCACCCTCAGTGCAACTATATAAACAGCCCTCAGTGACAGTTATATTAATAATGTGTGAAATGCCTGGCACGGTTGGAAAAACTGTGATGGCCATTTTAGCCCTTTTGTGCATTCATTTCAGGTCATGGTTTTATATTCCGCTTTGGTCAGATAGCCTTAATTTAACCTTGGGAGGAGAAACAATGTCTCTTTTCATCTGGAACAGTCATAACTTATGTCAAATGACTCAACAGCTGCAAACAGAGTTAACATGTTTTGATAGGACATAGAGTGCTTTCTATATGAGACCTTAGAGAGATGCTATTTTTTTACTGCTTTGTATGCAGTAGTGACTGTATATGACAGCATGGAAAACTCTCTTTGTCTGGCCCAGTTTGCACCCTATCATCTCTAGCTAAATAAAAAGAGATGAACTATCTGCTCAGATTTTGGTCATGAAATACTCCCTCTCCTGCTCCGCTCTGAGGATGAATGCTGTTGTTCTTTGAATTGGCAGTCAAACTCATTGTCACTGTCGCATTGATTACATGCATATCTGTCCTTTTCATGCAACCCATGCGTTATGTAATTATTTCTCCTTCCAGTCTTAAAGCCCAGGGACACTGTTCCTTTACATGAATGCAACAACCTTTAATGGAACAGATTTAACATTTAGAGAGATGACAAAATAGATGATTAATAACTTTCATTTTTAAGGTTACATTATTCTTAGAAAAAACATCAATTTGAAAGAAGCATTTTCTTCATGGATATATCTGGGCAAAGCCTTTGAAGAATTAAATTGTATTTGCTCTCATTTTAAATGGCTAAATGGACTTAATTTAAAGAACGTATTTGATGTCCAAACGACAATCCTTCTGATTATGAAGTTTAGGGCCACCAAGTTCAAAACTAAACGGCTAGAACAACAGTGCCCAATCCTGGTCCTGGAGAGCTACAACCAAGGAGGGATTAGCGCCAGTTCTAATATCAGAAATCCTTAAACCCTTAATTATCTGGGTCAGTTGTGTTAGATTTTGTTAGAGGGATAGATCACCATGGCCAGAATCATCCACCTTAGCATGGTACACAACCTCCAAGCATTGGACTGTGGATCGATGGAAATGTGTTGACTGGAGTGTAGGTGTTCCATCAAAAACCTTTAAGATGACTTGAAGAGAAGTTTGTATAAAGAAAATTCTTCTGAAACTTAGAAAGGGACCCAACTCCCTACACAGACTATGAGAAATGAGTATTTTGTGTATGATTGCCGATGAAATATAATGCAAACATTTCAGTAGACCAACATACTATATGTGTAAAAAAAATGCTTTATTTTTTCCTTCCAGTATATTAAATTCAGCCTGCAAACAAGTATGTGTTACAAGATAAAGCAGGATAAAGCTTATTTTCACTTCTAAAATCAAGGAGTGGTAAAGGGGCACCAAAGTGGGAAATGTATTACTCAAAATGTGGATATTCTGCTAAAGTACATATGGCACATATGACTATAAAACAATGGTAAGAATGAGGAATGCTCCCTTTGTTGCAGAATCAGTACACAGATGCTATTTCATTTACTTTTAAAAGGATCTGCTCATTCTTTACATTTAACTCATTTCCAACAGAGAAACATGTACAAATGAAATTTCCCAACCTATTCATGGGATCCCAATTATTATGCAGTTACTCTGTATGCACCGTGGCCCATGGAGAAACATTGTCTCATCTCATTATATACGAGTACACAGCTGCTGATGACACTGAAGTAACCTTGAACATTAAACCTTGAAAATGCGTGCTGTGAGCTACTGACAACAAAACAACAGACAGATAAATTTTGGTATTAAGTGCTATCATAGGAATTGATGGTGATTGCTATGTTATTTACATTCAGGTTTTGATCAATACTGTAGCTTCCATAGAGCAAAAGAAGGCTTTAGGTGCAACTAAGTAAATTACTAGGAGAGACTTATCTAATATCTCTAACACATGCTGATGCTTCTCACTAACAGTAAAATGCAGCTGATTTTACTATAGGAAACATCTGGTCTGAGAATTCAGTCTCATTCAGGGGGAGAATACAGTGGGAAAGTAATAAATGTCACCTTACACACAGCTAGACACATGTCTGTCCTGTTGACATTGAATCCTATGTAATCAGAATGAAGGACCTTAGTTTTAGATGGTCCTTGCAAGTCACATCAGAATGGTTTTCGCTTGCTAGGTATTCAACCAAGTTCTCTCTTTTGCATTGAAACAATCTTAGCTTTGGCTTTTCAGATCTTAAAGGAATCCTTCAGCATTATACACCTAACTACCACTGCCCGAAGTGCTTTGTAGTAAAAGCGACTAAAATGGTCGCAAATGCGACTAGATTATTTATTTTGCCACTTGTTTTTTCAATTCAGTCGCCAATATCAATCATCCCTCACAACCAAGAGAGATATAAATAGCTAAAAGTACAAGAAAAGTGCGATCTTATAATGTACATATATGCTCAAACAGTGTCTGTTGTTCTTACGACACTATTGCGCGATTAGTTATGGAAAGTCTCATTTTAACGAGTCTGATCGGATCACCAAGAAGTTTCGGTTCCTTTGGCTCCCAAACGCAGACAGGTAAACAATGTCTATGCCCAAACGGCTCTCCTTATTTTCCCAAATTTAGTCAAAGGAATAAACACTTTAGTCCTTCACAACTGACACACCTCTATAGAGAGCACTGTTGAAAGAGTTCTGTTTCACAGGATTCACACAACCTGGGAACCTATTACAGAGTGTGTTCTAAAATATACGAACAATAAACATTAACTACATGAGAAACAATATATTTTACTTTGGCAACAATTTAGTCTGTGTCTGGATTTCTTGTTTCGTTTTAATGCTCTTTACATGGGGGAAGACTCGAAACAAAATATGCCATGACAATGTATTTTTATTTATATCGCATTTGACATAGATGGTGGCTCCAAAATATTATTTGGCTCCTAAATATTTGTGTTTAGGATATTTATGCATGACGACCAATATCCGATGGTCAGGCATCGCACCCCTACTCTGATGCTCACCTACCATCAGCACTTGAAATATATCAAGAAGGCCAATTCTATCTTTTCTTTAAAATTTCAGTTTCTGGGTACAAAAATGGTGAAGTGGATGCTGTCTCCCGGTTTTATCAGTGGTGCCTGAGCCCACACTGTTCTGTTTATGCTGGTAGCAGGGGTGGAGGTACCTCAGTGGGTAGGACACTTGCCTCCGGACCAAGAGGTCATGGGTTTGAATCCTACCTTCAGCACCACCACTGAGCAAGACCCTTAACCCCAAGTTGCTCCAGGGAGAGACTGACCCCTGGAGTTAGAGAATGGAAGTTGCTTTGGATAAAAGCGTCTGATAAATGCCGTAAATGTAAATGTAGCACAGGAGCTACCCAGTCCTGGATGGCTGCCCCTCAGAAAAGAACTGCTGGAGTGCCTAGCATGTGGTGGAGTTGGTACACCATGCCTCTGCCAAAGGACATCCAGGGATTAATGATTCCAAAAGGAAAGTAATGGTGACCTAATATGGTGCATGATATAATGAACATAGTGTGGTCATACTCAGTATGTGCTAAGAGTCAACGCACCTTTCCTCCCAGTAAACATATGCCTTTGTTGATATACCTTTACTGGTCTGTCTTATCAGTTATTCGTCAGCCTGATATCTAGTTACCATCCTCAGTCCAATAGTCAGGCTGGATGCTCCATCCAGGAACTTGGTAGGTGACTCCAGGCCAACTGACAACACAACTTGTCAAAGTTCTTGGCCTGGGCATAGTACCCTCTGTGAGTGTCACCTCTGTTTACTGGCCAGAATCATGACAGTTATATTGACTCCACTTGGTTTTGCACCTGCTATAGCCAGAGGAATATCACAGCAACACTGCAGAGTCACTGTTCCTGTATCACCCATGTTCGCAAGTGTAAAAATAATTTTATCTTTGTCATGTGTGTGCTGGGTTCTTTCTTGATTAGATTAGTTTGGTATTTTATGCGCTGCTAGTTTGGTATTTTGGTCAGCCCATCACCAACTTTCAAATATCTAAAATTTGAATGGGGACTACACTGCACAAGTACATTTTTGACTAGCATTAGAGGGTAGAGCTTCTCCTGTATTAAATTTAGACCTCTGTGGAATCCTTTGTTTCTTCTTTCCTGTTTGAACAAGAAAGTCACATTGTATGTCATGAAACCATACAGAGAACATTGGACCAGCAATCTACACTTTAGAAGTGCACTCGCAAATGTCATGATGCAGCTGTAAAGACTGCAATAAATTCATGATCTAGTAAGTAAAGTTAGGCCTCGTCCACACGGATGTTTAAGGCTTGGATAAATGAACGCTCTCTGAATGCCAAAGCCTTTTTGTTGCGTTTGGATCTGCGCTTGATTGACTTCAGTGAGGAAGTACAAGTAAAGTAGACATAAGCATAAAAGTAAGTACAATTTAACATTTAAATCACACATCTGAAATGTTCTAAAATACAAATCTAAAAGTAAAAAACAAGGAGCACCACAAATTAGAGATAAAATATGTAAGCTAATAAAATGTAGCAGCAATGTGTACAAAGTGCAAATGGAATGTTAAAGTGCATTGTGCCTTATTACCAATGTAGTTCCAGGGAGTGGTGAAGGGTGTGTTTCCCTCTGAAGCCATCATTAAACGTTTCTGAGCCCAGTCTTCTCTCCGCAGTTATGGATTTGTCACTAGTCAGACTGCCGGCGGTAGGTACTTATCACTGCTGCCAGGAAACAATATTAAAAAAGCTATAATCATGGTCATAATTTGGCCATTGTCAGAGTCAGTCAGGCCTTGCATGTTGATTATCAGAGCCAACTGTTTGCTTATTATCTAATACATCAAAGACCTTGATGTGCATAAACAAGATAATTAACATTATTTTCTCAATCTGTAAGTGAATATTATGTTTTGACTTATCTGTTCATTTCAAACTATAAATGTAGGACGCTGCTATTAATTTTCAGTGAATGTCATTTGCCTGCTGTTCAGTAGTTATGTAGCCTGTTGTTCTAAAATACAGTTTCAGCAGCTACTGACCACAAATACTTTGACTGGTATCTTGCCCTTGTCCTTCTCTGAAGCCACGGATGGCATCTGTGCAATAACTCTCATCATAAATCACTTTATAAGATAGGTCTGAAAGCCCTGGCGTCAGTTTATCCATAAAATGGATTATGTATAACTGTATGGAGCGTACTCTATATTAGATTGCACCAGATCAGAATCTTGGTGCAGGCATTTTGCGAGAGGGCTTCTTGAGCACAGCTTAATGACACAAGGCATGGTTTCTAATCTTGTCAACCCACTAAAGTCCCTCTGTATTCATTGCTCATAATTGTTAGAAATGGTTGGACGGAGACTGAACCAACTGAGTGAAGGGACAGCAGCTGATTTCTCGAAGATAACACAATCATGTTATTGTGGGTAGGAGCTAAGGCTTCCCAGATAAGGAGTTCTTTAAGCTCTATTGCATGGATGTCAAATCTTGTCAAAGTAGAGTGCAAGTGCTTTTTTACTTTTGCTTCAGGTGTTTGGGCTTGTTTCATGGAATGAATGAAGAACTAATTCTTGACAATGTTTCACCACAAATGTCTAATTAAGTTCATCTACATTAATTTTACATGAATGTGGTTGCTGAGACACATCCATTAGCTATATGTAAAAACATCATTATAAATACAGAAGCTCAATCCATAATACTAAATAGTATTAATAGTATTAATAGTATCAGACTTAGTCTTTTCTAAGTATATAAGTAAATTGGAAAGCCTTTTGCTCAAAGCCCTGTGTTGTCATTTCAAGCGAATATTTCTAAATGTACTGTTGGTCTAAAGAAAATACTACAAAAAGCTTAATTACATAAATGCATTTTGAATTAGCTTTTTTATTTGGGGCTTTACGTCTTAGAATGAGCTTTGGATTTTCATCAGAAAGCTGCCAAAAAGAAGCAGAGCACGCTCTGTCCAGAGCTAAACAGTAGATCTGTCACTTAGACTTTGATATTTTCTGTGGCCTATGGGTAAACAGTGATTGACAAACAGATACTAGTTTCAGATTGATGAGGTTTGACCAGTTGGTTTAGGATAAAAGAGTAATCACGGTGGTCAGCACAGCACACACTGAGATGAAACTACCCTGATCATGTCTTTGTTGTGCTAAGAATGGTCCACCGCTCAGATAACATCTGGTCATCATTGGTCAGATGGTGTTTTCCACTAAAGGATTGGGTAGAACAGGCCTGACAAATTATGCAGCACCAGCTGGACTAATCTGTAATTGTAAACCTAAAATGGTAGGTATACCCGATAGAATTGTCAGTGAGTGTAGTTACAAAACAATATGGACTTCATGAACTGGTATCCCACAAGAGTGCCCTGTAGTTTAATTGCCTATGAGAACCAATACTGAAGACTCAAGTGGTCAATTAGTATTCAGCTCCACCTCTCCTCTGACTTAAAAGTGTTTTACAACCCATTGCTTTTAGATAATTCAGATTAAATAAGACAAAAAGGAACAAAGCACTTATTGAAGACTAATGGCTAAATTATTTCTTCAGTTCACTGAATTTCCTTTTTGCCTTATTTAGTATCTGAACATCATTTGTATCTTGTGAACTATTTTGTAATGTTTGATAAGGAATTACAAACAGATGCTCTTTTGATTCACTTTGCTCCTATTTACAGAAGCAATGCAAGTAATACTTAACAATAAATTCAGTGGGTGTCTTCAGAATGTATTTACATAATTACATAATTAGTAGCAAGCATTTATTGTTTCAAAATCTGGCTATTTTACATTGAAGGAAGGAACATTAGCAGGTATCATGTCTCCTCATGAAAGATCTGTTTCTACTGAATTATGAAGAGCATTCGAAACCAAAATTAAGAATGTGACAGAACCTTAATCATATTTAAATTCCAAGCAAACAGGCTTCAGTTTTACACAGATAGAAAGACTGCTGCAGATTCATAGATTTAGGGCCAGACTATAACAATTATTGGATGAATGGATGAACAAATTTGCTTACGATGTTTTTTAAACCAAAAAAGGAATTTACAAATTTTCTGTGTGTGTGTGTGTGTGTGTGTGTGTGTGAGAGAGAGAGAGAGCATGTGGTTACGAGTAAACTGGCTCTAATCCCCATCTCTGTAGCTTGTATAAAAAGGGCAATGGGACAGGGGTTTTAGTTCCATCTCTGTTCTATCTGTGCATTTTCTATCTGTGCATTTGGTTGGTTTGGCTGGTATCCACATTCAGTTCCATCCCTACATGATGATCCCTACATTATATAAAGGATGATTATCTCCTTGTAAAGCAATAACCTTTTTACTATAGGATGACCAAGGAACCAAAAGAACCAAAGACATTTTCTTGCATGTCTTAATTCTTTGATGCACTTATTTGTTCATTTTTTGTTCATCTATGGTCTGCCTTTTAAACAGGGATTAGGAAGACTGGAAATGATCAACATGAAGATTAGGACACTTTGCCCGCTTTTGAGCCTCAAAGGGTCAAGGATAGTGATGCTACCTTAAGATGGCGGTTCACAGTAGTGCTGTGGCTTCTTGGTATCCAGCCAACATATTGGTAACATATTGGTAAGTACTGTATAAGGTGAAGTACAGTTCGTCAGAACTTCTTTAACTCATGGATTCCAACATAGTGACATCAAGTAGTGTTAGGCAGACACTGTCTCCTGTTGTCCGCAGAATTCCAGTCTTTCTGGCTCCCTAGACAGCCAGATACATGACTGAGTAGCTACATGGAAACGAGGAACTGATTTTCCTTTGCCTCAATGAAAATATGGCTAAATAACAACATGCCAGATTCAGTTTAGCAGATTTACCAGATTACCAGGAAAAGTAATTCAGCTAAGATGACAAAATAGACTTGTGCACAAACTGTCCGCCAGTAAGCAGATATTGTTCTGAAGCGCAAACACCTAAAGATGAAATGCCAGCTACATTACTTGCTCTGGAAGTTAATGCAAGTTCTCAGGGACCTACACGAATAAGCAACCAGACTTTCTTTTTTACCATGTTGTACTTAAAGCTAGTAAGCCCACACAGAAGCCCATCACTGTGTGGCCTAATGGTGCTGCCTCCATGCTGGAAGACTGTTTTGAGCACACAACTGACAGATCTTCAAAGAAATGGCAACCGGTGAGAGCAAGGCTGACCTAGAGGATTATCATTATCACAGTCATCTACCTCCGGCTATCAGCAAATGCATTAATGTCACCACCACAAGGAAGATCACCATCTTCCAGAATGGAGAGACATGGTTTCTTTTCAAGGCATGAGACAACACTGTAGCACTGAAAGCAGCAAAACTGGAGACTAGAATTAATAGGGCAAAAGGCAACTATGCTAGCAAGATACAGGATTGTTTATCCACCACTGACCCTTAAAGCATGTGGAAGGGCGTCAAGACCAACACTGCTTACTGCAAGAGAGATGTTAAATGCCCTAAGGGCTCTCTCGCCCTGAACACATTTTATGCCCAGTTTCCAACAGCACCAGGCTTGCTCTTCCACCAGGAGAGCTGCCTGTCAGTGTGTTGGCAGAGGATGTGGTCACTGTAGAGAGTCCACCCCTGGAAAGCAGCAGGCCTGGACACATCACAGGTTCCAAAAGTCAATGCTCATTAATTCACAGGGGTACTGACTGATATCCTTAACACCTCACTCTGCCAAGCTTTGGTGCTGATATGTCTCAAGTCATCTACGATCATCCCTGTGCCCAAAAGCTCAGCAGTGACATGTGTGAATGACTATCATCCTGTGGTTCTGACCCTGAAATGGAATGCCTCAAAGGGCTGTTTATGGCCTACCTACATACCATCAGCATCAGTGTGGACCCAGTATGCCTACAGGAAGAACCATTCTACATCTGAGGCAGTTTGATCTGTTGTTTACTCTGCCCACATTCCCATGGAAACCAGGGATTCATGTGATAGACTGCTCTTTCTGGACACATGACATATCCTCCTCCATCATCCTTGACATGGGCGCCCCTAAAGATGTGTTTTGCGTCATCTACTGTACATTCTACAAACATAACTGTTCAGCAAGTCACCCAAGCAATTCCATTGTGAGTTTTGCTGATGACACAATTGTGGTGGAAAGCAAGCAACCTCTGCATCAGTGTGGAGAACACAAAGGAGATGTTTGTCGATTTCAGGAGAGGTCACCCACCTTTATTTTCTTAGGAGGCTGAAGTGTTATGCAAATATAAGAAATTCTGTAATTAGAACAGCATTCTGGACCTGACAGCTACAGGTGTGGAGATCGTCCTCACTTCCTGTATGTCAGTATGGTATGGAAATTGCTATTCTGCTTACAGGAAGGCACTGCAGAGGGCGGTATTCTGCTCAAAAGATCATTCACAACAGTCTTTCATCCGCTGAGGACATTTATATGAACAGATGCAGAAGCAGGCCATCCTGCATTATGGAGGACCTTAAACGCCCTGCATATGGACGGATTGCCCTCTTCCCCTCAGGCAGAAGACTGCAAAGCGTTACAACAAGAACATTAAGGCCTAAAGCCAGCTTCTTCCCAGAGGCTCTCAGACTCATTAACTTCCTACTTCATTGACTGACCTCACTGCCCCTTTTCCTCCATGGTGCTGATATGGCTATTCTGCTGCTCTGTTTTTCTTCTTTATTGATAGACTTCAGAATTTAAAATATATAGTTTTTTTAGTTTCTTTTACTTATGTATTAGTGCCTGCTTTTATAATACACTGCTGGACACTGAATTACAATAAATTAACTTTGAACCTTCACCCTTAAAGGAAATGGTAATGAGAGACTATTGGATATTGTCATGGGAGCTGTGCAAGTCTACACAACAACCAAGCCCGGAGAACTCCTGAAGAGAAACTGTTGAGTAAATTCCTCATGTGGTGCAAAACAAAGAGTTTGTAGCTGGGGTAGGATGCACTGATGTCATGGGAAAAAATGAAAGAGTAAGCATAAGGTTCTGTGTAATCATTACAAATAAATGCTCAGTAATTCTAGCAAGGACAACTTTTGGTTAACCTTAGGGGTTATCTTTGTAATGCTTTAACCAAATTAAGGTCTCTGGTTAGGGTTATTTATATTCTTTCTATGTAAAAAACAGCAAGAGGGAGTAGTTTTATCCAGATATTGCAACTGTATATTTTTTCTCTGTACAGTACATTTCTCTTTAATGTAAAAAAAAAAAATTGGCAATGATACTTAAGTACTATATTTCTATTAAGTTATAATTTCTACTGTAGCAGCTCTTAAGCTGTAGTTTGTGAATTAAAAATACTGTGCTAAATACCTTACATCATTGCAATCCAGTTTGCATAATGTTTAGCTTTAAACATCAGTTTGCCACAACAAAACTAAAGGGAAAAACACTGCATAACTTGTTACATTGTTTAGCTTGTGGCTTATATTAGGCACCAACTGAAAAGTTTTTGGTAATGTGTTTTATAAGCCAGAAAAATGGAAAGTGTAAAGATCTGGTTGACTTTGACAAGAGCCAATTGGGATGATGAGATGACTGCATCTTCAAAATGACAGAAGTGTCACTGCTGAACACTGTGAAGTGGTTAATACCTACTAAAGGTGGTTCAAGAAAAGACAACCAGCGAACCTGCATGTGGGGAGTGAAGGGCTGTCTGCTATACCTGCTTTGACCAGAGGAGAGGCACAGGGCTGCCCATGATTAGCTGGCACCAGTGACGCCTGTTAACAGCCCTACTTAACCAGGATTTGTTGTCATGCTCATGGCTGAGTCTTTGTTGCAAAGCAAAACCAAACATTGTGGTAAATGGAATCTTGTGTTCTCTACCCATTACTCAAGGTGGCTTTGATGCTGAGCACATCAAAGACACATATTTTAAAAAATACACATGGAATATGGCCTTTTGCCATGATGAACTTAAACACTGTTGCGCCCAGGCAATGAGAGTTACCTTGGCCATTTAGGGGACAGCATTGGTAGGCATGAACAGGTCAACAAATAATAACTCTATGCATAGGACCTTTAATTAGCTGTTTGACCTTGATCCTCTCCACATAAGCCAAGGGAGAAGGTCTGTGGCAAACTATGTTGTCAAGTTCCACACTCTGGCTGCTGAGAGTGCATGGAACACTGCAGTGCTCATGGCGGACACTCCCACGGACTCAGCGAGGATCTTGAGGATGAGGTGGCCGCTTGCAAACCACCAACCTCTCAAGTGGATCTCATTGATCTGTCCTTAAAATTAGACAACCAACTGTGGGACCATCAATGCACTTGGAAGACGAAGCAGGTCAGAAGACCCGAGGGCAGCTGTTTGCGCCAAGAGCCCCAAGTTGATACTTTACAATCCATGCACCTGGGCACATGCAGAAATCCGGCCAGGAGCAGGATGTCCAAATGCAGAAGGGCTGGTTTTTATATTGTGGGCACGTTGGCCATCTCTGTTCCACCTCCCTTGAGTTCCTGGGAAAAACACAGGTCTGTCATGGTGTCAGGAACCTGTGATGGGTCCAACCTTATTTCCCCAAACCTCTGCGGTGTTCCTCAGCATGATGTTCAGGATGGACCCACAGCAGGAGGGGTCCCTCCAGGTATTTGTGAACTTGAGAAAAGTAGAGAACTTAATTGACACAAACATCATCATCAGACTCTCAGGTTGCCGCTGGTCTCTATGGACCAAACTCTGCTACTGTCTGACACTGATGGTTGTTCTTTCAGGCTGGGGCTGGTTACTAGACCCAACCCCTCTCTTTACAAACTGCCTAGAGGGATGACCAGAAGCCGTGTTATCTGCTTACTGTGCTGTAAACAGATAACTCTGCTTCTGGTCACCACACTACTTTCCAATTATCCTGGTGTTCACTTGGTGCCACAAACCTCACAGCGACTGCATAATTAGATCATGCTTTGGAATCTCAGAACTGTTTGCCAAAAACGTTTAATCTTTACCAAGCTCACCTAAACTTTCTTAGGTTCTCTTTGAGTACTGTGACCTCCTGGCAGAGGCATGAGCCTGAAGCAACATGTTTGCAACTAATTGTATTATATTGTAGTATTTTATACTTTCCAACAGTAATTTAGAATGTTTCATCTTTGTAATGGCTCTTTATACCCATGAGGTTTGACAAAAACAGTGCAAACATGTAAGAGCAAAAGGTTGTGGAAGAAGAGCAGTGAGGAATGGACAATAGTCTTGGAGAGAAGGAGGTGATACAATATGGGGTCACTGGAATTTAATGGGTAATATGGAGTCACTGGTCAGATAAACTAGTCAGTTTAAAGTGTTTTTCTGAAACAGCTGCATTCACATATTCCTTACATTGATAAAACTATCAACCCTCAAGAGGAATAAAGTGTTCAGGTCAGGTGACAGAGAAGCAGACAAAGAAGTACAAAGGCTTTTGTCTGTGAAATTAAAGAAGGTAATCTTTACCCTCAAGGGTCTATTTGACCCCAGGGATATTTGCCTCCAGAAAATGATTTACTGAAAATTGTTGCCTGAGTTTTGATGCCAGACACTTAGTTTATTTGTTAAATACATAAATAAGCCCTTGATAGTGAAAACTGACCTGTTCTCTAGCGCCACCATCAGGCCAAATTTAAATCATCAGACCAAAGTTAGAACACATTTATCTTGAAAAGTTTTCATACAAATCTTCTCATATTTTCTGACAAC
>JBBPDH010221272.1:0-12901 GCA_037974565.1 Clupeocharax schoutedeni
TTTTATTATACAATACTTATTCTGGTGATTTTGATTCATGCACCTGACAAATATCCTAATTTACAAAAAAAAACAAACCTAAAACTAACACTATAACTAATAAAAACTAAACTAAAACTAAACAATTTCAAACTAATAAAAACTAGTAAATCTGCCTCTAAAAACAAATTAAAACTAATTGAATTTGAAAACAAAAAGTCAAAACGAAATAAAAACTAAAACAAATGAAAAATCCAAAACTATTATAACCTTGATGAGCACATCATTACAAAGCTGCAGAAAGTATTCAAGGCTGGCTAAAATGCGCTTGGAATCACTCCCTTTACTGGTGGAGGTTTGATTACTATTGCTGCAGGGTTAATGAAGTCTTTTCTGGCCTGTGTAGCCACCCTTAGGGTTGTCGAAGCTTGAGATCTTCTCTGTGGCCAGTACAGAAAATTATAAGCAAGACGGTGCTGCTGCTGAACCAAAAATGATGCTTTTAATTGGAGTAAAAGTGCTCAGTGTGTAGACTGCAAAAACAGGCAAATAGCCAGAACTGACATGTGGCAAGTTCAGTGGGTGGTGCCTTCCCTTATGCAATGCAGTGGGTGGCAGAAAGGTGCTGTCACTGTATAACATTTTAATAAATGCAATTAAATTACAGAAGTGTATGGAAATAAAAAGGAATAATTGCAAATCATTTCAAATATGTTTACACATGATCTCTGCTCATAATAAGGTTAAAAGTAATAATAAGGTAAAAAGGTGGAAAATCTTTTTTTCTTTTTTTCTTTTTTCCTTGTCTTATTTAGACTGGGGTGTTACGTGTGTATTTATATTTGTGACAGTGCAACCTCAAATGAAATAATAGTGTGTATAATATTATAACCACTACTGTTGAATTAGCCTTCCTTCCAGATATCTGTCATTTTTCTTGCAAATCACAGCCACAAAATGTGCACACAAGCAGCAATTTGAATGTAAACACACACAACACCTTAAGCAGAGGTGCTGGATGTTTCTCGTTGAGCCCATTGAATGAATCTGCACCCCTGAAAAACGTGTGTAACATTTTATGCTTTTTGATATCTAAGCATAAGGACAACTGACATAAATCTACATACACAGATTTATGTTAGGTTTATGTTGTCATAAAGGGTTTATGTATGTGTTATGTACACAACTTTATGAATTCTGGCCTCCAGTGTAGTGTTCCTTTTTACATCAACGTTTTCCTGAATATTATATTATTAACATCGTATTTCATACGATGCCAACATTCAGTCAAACCTGTTGCTGATTTTTTTTGTCATCCATTATTTATAAAAGCTTAATTTTACCAGGCATGTGTCGTACGTCATACCAGCCACCGGTACCGTACATTTATTGTCTATATACACTGGAGGCATAATTAAACTTGCAGAAGAATAGCCCCCTAGTGGACTGGTGCTATGCATGTGCTGTCACAGTTGCAGTTGCATTTCATTTAAATGTAGTATTAAGCACTGAGTTTGAGTTCCACGTTCTAGTGAGTTCCATGCATTTGGAAACTACATTTCTGGGGGTGCAATGAAGAAGCTATACATGTTCCAGGTTAGATACAGCAGCCCCTTGTGCTCCCTGCCTACAATTTAAATTCTGTTATTAGATGGTCCTGAGGAATCATGACACCTATCTTGGGAATGATGCCAAAGAAAAGCAAACGGTTAAATCATTATTTACGCCAAACCTTTTAAGGAGCATGAAGCGGAGTCTTGCAAAATATGCACTGTATATTAAAATACTCTTTGCAGGCAATTTGTCTCTTTGTCTTATCTTGTCTCCTAACAACAGTAGGTGATGTTTGGACAGAATTATTAGCTTGCAGGCAGAGCAGTGTCCTCACAGTACAGGCACCAGTCGATTCTGTAACGGGGATGCTCTGTTTTCTGACATGACTATTAGGCAGGGTAGGGAAAAAAATATTGCAAGTGGTAAGGCTGAGAATCTCTAAAAATGTCCCATACTCTGCTGGAGAGCATTACTCTTTGATTAAGAGAGGTTGGTACTAACTTTTGAAAGCAGATGTTCTAGCATCTGGATAACACTCTGTCAGATGCAGAAATTAATGTGAAAGTAATCAGCATGTCCAAACAGAATGTTCTTGGAAAGGGTTTCTATAAATGGACACACAAAGGTGTACAATAAGCAGCAATGTTTAATCAGTCAGAGTTATGAGATTTCGTTTTTTGCGATTTTGTTTTTCATATTCAGAATCTTTTATCTAGTAAAATACCTTGTTAAATCCACATGCGTCTGCAGTATCTGTAGTACAGGCAATTCATCTCAGATCTCAGAACTGTGGCACAAGCATATTAGAGAAAATATTTCATGATAAGATTTTTTTGTACTTCAGATATATGTTCTGCATACCTAACTTCAAACCTATGTCTATTAATAATAAAAAAGTGACATTTAAAGTTGGTTCAATGTAGCGAACTGACCCGCGGAAAACGATGAACGGCTTCTAAAAGCCTCACCTATAGAGAAACATACATTTGACATTGGTGGAATTTATTTAGCAGTTAGCATTCTCAAGTGAAGGGGTACTCAAACGTCCTTGGGTGGAGGGCCATGAAATGTAATCCACAGTTAATGGCTAGCTGTGGGCCACAAAATAACAAGACGATCTGTGAGTGCTGTGTATAATGTGGTACTTGCAGTACAAAAGTGATATCTCAGCCAAACATGGATGTCATAAAGCAGACCACACAAAATATCTTCACAGGTCCAATTTAGCCTGAGGCCATGATTTGGATGGCCAGGAAAAATGACTTCTCTTCGTAAGTAAACTCATTCTGGAAATACCAACGCAATATTTAAGGCATCAACTGTTTACCACTGTTCTTTTATTCATTCGTACTGGGCTGAGAGGGGAAAAGATGGATGGATTCTAATATGAACAAATGTTCTTTATTTTGTGATGAGTGTGCTAACATTCTAGACTAAAAATCTTGTTTCAGAAGCACCTCAAATAAGACTTTTTGTCATTATAGCTTGATCTACAACATATATCAGCACCTTGTTGTCATGGATGGCGAGACAAACGGGGATGTATGTTTAGATCTTAATTAACAGAAGGGAAAAACAGGAAGTAACACCAACAAACAAATCTAACTACACAAATCAATATTCAAAACCAGAACAGACAAAGACACCAACTGGGAAGGAGAGGAGGCAAGTTACACATGGCGAGTTACGAGTTAGGAATACAGGATGAGGCTGAATAGAAAAAGGGTGGAGCCAAACCACAGAAAATGTGATTAATACTGCAAATAACAATATAATAAAATAATATCATGTTGTTTGGAAGTAACTACCTGACACTTCCACCTCTACAATCAGGGTGGAAAAAAGTACAGAGAGAAAGTTACAGAGAAATGTCACGGTTCGGCCAGTGGCCGGTGAGGGCCACTGCTTTTCTGTTGCTTTTTAGTTCTGTTTTTGCTCTGTTTTCAGTTCTGTGTTTTGGGGACTTTTATTTTGATGGGCTTCATGTTAAGTGCTTCTGTCATGTGTTCTTGTGTTTTGTTCCTGATTATGCTTAGTATTTAAATTCTGTTTGTGTGACACTCACTTATCAGTCCATAGCCTCTTTTACCCTGTCTTAGTCCTGTTTTCATGTTCTCGTTCACGTTTATGTTTTCTAGTGGCCATCGAGCCAGTTTCTGTTCTTGTTTTGCAAATAAAAGTCATATCAGCTGGTCTCAGTCCTGTTCCGTGCTCCGAGGAAGCACATGGTCGAGGGCTAGCCCCCTCGCCGTGACAAGAAAAGTATGGATACTTTTTGTACATTGCTCAAATACAAATGGAAATATGGACCCACTGTAATAAAAAACTAAAAACAAAGCTTAATGATAATGTGAGAAAGTGAAAAATATATATATATTTTAACAACGTTTTCTTTGATTTAGTGGCTTTTGATGTGGTGGTGTAAGATGCGCAACTAATTAGGCTAATCAGTCTTTGTGCAAAGACAAACTAGGATAAGTGTGGGCAGCATTATTTTTATACAGATGCTTTTGGTGGAATATTCTAATTAAACTGATATGGCAAGAGAAAGAAAAAAATCTCTCTTACATTTCTCTTGGAAATATAATGGAATAAATGTCAAGGTTACATAAATATAGTAATGAAGCTGAACTTCTTCAAATTCATGAAGCATAATTATTAAAATATGGATTACATTTGCAATTTTGTTTTACAGTTGCATTGAACATATAAATATATGTGTGAGCATGTGGAATTAATTATTATGGTTGTTCCTTTAAATATAGCATAAAGTTAAAATAAAACTCTCCAGAAAATACTCTGCCCTTTTTCTATTCTAAAACAACTTTGTACTAAAACACAACATTCGGTGGTCAGAAAGAGAGATATAAATACCAAAGATACATAAATAAAATTACTGCTGAAGTAGTTTACTAGCAGTTTGGAGTTGCACTCTGAATTGACTCTTATTGCATGTAATAGTGACATAATTAGTGAAGTTGCACATGATAAGACCACTGCACATGAACTATTGCACATAGTGACCTAAGTAGAGATTTACAAATGAAAAGACCATTGCGCATAAACTGTTGTGCATAATAATGATATTGTGTGTAATGAAAATTATTTAGCACACAATGAGAAACTGCACATTTAAGAAGTAGCAGGTAATTGCACAGATTATTGTGTGAGCGTGTGATGGCGGAGGAGTTACAGAGTCTGATGGCAGTGGGGAGGAAGTATTTTCTGTAGTGCACTGAAGAGGGGGTGATCAGCATTGTCCAAAATGAGCTAAAGTCGAGACAATGTTCTCCTTTCAGCCACCGTTTCCACAAGTCAAGTTAAGTAGGTTTTTATTGTCATTTCTACAATGTACACACAGTACATAGCGAAAACGAAACAAGGTTCCCCCTGGTCATGGTGCCAAACCAGAACATAAAAAAACAGAATACAAGACCACAAGTGTAAACAGGTCAAGAACTAGAAAAAAAAAAGAACACAAGAGCAACAATACAACTAAACAAGACAAGACAACGTTGAGGATAAAAACAGTATTTTTACTGGTACTGTACTCTAGCAGCAGAGATGTGCAAAGATGCAGAACAGAGTTTACATGTGCAAATAACATGCAGAACAGCAATAAATATGACTGTGCAATTTTAGAACAACAATGAATATAATTGTGCAGTTTTTGCAGATGCAGCGTGTGGTGTAAATGTCTGTGACTGAAGGGAGAGAGACTCCAATGATCTTATCACAATGCAATAGCAATTCCTGTACCAGGCTGTGATGCAGTTACAGAGAACGTCCCTGTGTAGAACATGGTGAGGAGTGGGCTGGAAGGTGCACTCTCCTCAGTCTCCACAGGAAGTAGGGATGCTGTTGGGCCTTCTTGGTGATGAAGCTGTTATTGAGGGTCCACGTGAGGTTCTCTGGGATGCAAACACCAAGAAGTGAAAGTGATCATTCGTTCATATGTGAACACACCACAGCACACAGCGTGAACAGCATGAAACACGGCGCCCGGGGAGCAGTGTGTGGGACGGTACCTTGCTCAGGGTACCTCAGTGGTCCTTAGCGGTCTTGGGAATCTAACTTGGACTTTCTGATCACAGGGCGAATGCCCTACCCACTAGGCCACCAGAAATTTGGTGCTCTGGACAGTCTCCACCGAGGAGCCTCCGATGCTCACCAGGGAGTGATCAACACCACCCTTCTGAAGTCAACATCCATCTCTTTTGTTTTCTCCACATTCAGGGAAAGGTTGTTGACTTTTAGGATGCTGCCTCATCATTCTCGCTGTTCAAACCCATCACAGTTGAGTCATCAGTGAACTTGATGATGTTGTTTGAGCTGTGCATTGGGAGTGAATGCCACAGGCTGACAGTGATTGAGGCAGGACACTGGCAAATTCTTTGGCACAGGAATGATGTTGGTGGTTTTGAAGCACGTTGGAATGACAGTGCTGCTCAAAGAGATGCTTGTGAGGACATCTGCCAGCTGTTCGGCACATCCTCTGAGTACACAACTAGGATTGTTGTCTGGTCCAGCAGTACCCTCTAGGCCACCATCACCCTCTAATATACTTTGTGACACAGTCTATGAGGCTGGCAGAGTCCATGACACTAATAAAGAGCCTCACAGTCTGTAGCCTCCCGGCAGTCCTGCAGGGTTGCACTGGCCTTTTTGATCACTACCTCACTGCCCTGACAGTGTCTGGATGCCTCTTCAGCCGTGGGCAGGAGGTGGGCAGGAGGTGCAGCAGGTTGTGGTCAAATCTCCCCAGAGGTGTGATGGCTGTGCAGCTGTATACTTCTTTGACATTACTATAGAGCAAGTCTTGTGCTCTCTGGTGGGAAAGTCCAAAAACTGTGTAAAAGTGTTAAGTGTCTTGTTCAGAGAGACATGGTTAAATTCACAAAGGATAAGAATAAAAGCATCTGGGTGACACGTCTGTAAACATCAATGGTGATCACTTTTTCAAGAACTCTCTGGGCACATGGTATGGACATAGCCACATTGCTATCCGCTCAATGTCTAGGATGCAGATGTGTTCCTTAAGTATAATGTGAGCAGGGTAGCACCATCATCACTATCATGCCAAATTATGTCTGCCCAAACACACAGAAAGCCAGCAATGTACTCAGCACTGTCAGGAATACACTTATGCTGCCACATTTCAGAAAAGCACATCTGGGGAACTGCACTCCCTGTTGTATCAGACTCATGCAGTAAATTTGTCCATCTTATTGTCCAGTGACCTCACATTGCCCATCATACTGGAGGGGAGATTCGGCTTGTATCGCCTCCTCCCCTTTTGCTTGCTAGACAGTTTCTTGCCCATTCCTTACTGCTTTTTATCCTCACCCTTAGCTCCTCTGCAACCCCCCTGTTTGTCTTCCCCCTCTGTATCTCTAAGGGAATGTTTGGGATCTCTAAGGGATCTTTCTGTGCTTTGTTACATCTGTGACATCACCTGGTTGAGGGTGTAAACAAAGTTGTTCCTGAAGGCAAATTTCACTAATAATATACTGTGGTAAATGCAAAAATGGGACATAAAATAGTTGATGCCTGGACTCTCATTCGTCACATATTACATATATTTACTGATACTTAAAGTAATGATAACTAGCATGATATTTAGTGTTAACTGATTGCCTTAAAGGAATATACAACTAACTCAAAAGTAACAAACAAAGTAACAAATTTGAACATGGTTGGGAGGATTACTCTAAAAAGTATTCCAATATTGTTACTAATTGCCTGGTAAATATAATGTAGTCAATTACCAAATTCAAGGGTTACAATATTAAAATGACGTAACTTGATTACTTTTTATTTTCAAAGAAAAAGCAAAAAACAAATGTAGGTGATATACCAATTCTAAGGCTACAGGTATAATTTACAAAGATAAAATTTTCTTAAATAATGTAATAATTTGTATTTAAACCTACTTTATGTATGGTGCAGTCCCAAAAAATATATATTTCAGAAGCACTAGTAGTAGTGTAGTAGTATTGTCTAACTTAATTTGTGAGTACCTTTAGCAGTTCGTCTTAACTGAAAATGTTTCTTTAAATTAGATGTTGAGTCCTTAGAAGACAACAGCATTTTCACAGCTGGAAGGCATAAACTGCACTGTACTGCAATGTTGTTCCGCTTTTCTTCTTTAAAGGGGACCTATTCTACAGAACTCACTTTAATTATAATAGGTCTATGGGCTATACAAAACATGTTCATGAAGTTATTTTCACAAAATCACTCTCACATAAAAAGATATCACCACCCTTATTCTTCACAGTTTTGGTCCCTTTCACAACACACCATTTGGACGGATGACCTAGTGTCTAGTAATTATTTTTGTTTGCAGCTAGACTCATTTCAAAGCTAAGACTCTGAAGTTTCATGGACCAGAGTAAAACAATCTTTAAGCTTATGTTCAAACAGCAACACAGGATGAAATACTGGATTGTATATATGCTTGTGTTTTATGAGTGCTGAATTCAGACGTGCCTGACCACTGCACTCGCAAAAACTTGTTCCGCCCAGCTGGCCAATACTTGCATAAAAAACACAATAAAACAACCTTCACTATTAGTTAAGGCAAAGAAATTTGCGTGAAAAACACTGAGCACTGTTTCTACAAGCAGAGGCAAGTACGGTGGCCCAGAAAGGTCAACACGAATGCAAAAGCCACAACACAAATGCAAAAGCCACTACACAAATACAAAAGCCACAGCACGAATGCAAATGCCGCATTGGAAGTTATGCCCCAGTGGAAGTGAGGATCTTTGAGGTGATCTGACATTTTTTATATATTTATATATTTCACTTCTGTATGAGTCACTGTTCTGAAAAATATGATAATATATGATATATATGATAATATTCAGCACAAACTCAGATGTGCTGAAATATTGTAGATAAAACACATTATAAACATTTATGGTAGACTTTTGAGTCTAACTCAAGTCTACAACATTCCTCCTTGCTGCGTTTCCCCGCGTTCATGTCACGGACATGGGTCAACGAGGAGCGCACGTTGAATAGAGCAATTTTTTCATCGGCAGCTGTTAGAACTGCATGCAGCTACCTTCAACCTTTGAACAGACCGATAAAATTATGTTTAGTTTGTCATTTGAACTGTGGATATTTCAATATTGGTGGTCGTGTTTTTATTATGGGATTTTGACTCCAGAGAGTTTCGCGTCTGGACGCATGACCACCTGGGACGTGCATAAGGGGATATTTGATATATGAACGCATTGTCCATTATCCCTTACATAAACACACCACAGTGAATAACATTTCTCATTATGACAGGCATCAATAAATCTTTTCTAGCATCAGCGTTTTACTTACTTCTCCAATGTCGTACATCCGTCCGCCAGCAGTAATGATCCTCACTTCCACTGGGGCATAACTTCCGGTTGGCGTAACTTCCATTGTGGCTTTTGCATTCGTGTTGCGTCTTTTGCATTCATGTTGCGCCATTTGCATTTGTGTTGCGGCTTTTGCATGTGTACTGCGGCTTTTGTATTCATGTTGTGGCTTTTGTATTCATGTTGTGACTTTTATATTTGTGTTGCGGCATTTGCATTTGTGTTGAGGCTTTTGTATTAGTGTTGAGGCTTTTGTATTAATGTTGAGGCTTTTGTATTAGTGTTGAGGCTTTTGTATTAGTGTTAAGGCATTTGCATTCGTGTTGACCATTCTGGGCCATCGTACAGTTAAGTATGAACTAACTTGTTCGTTTAATTTCATTTCGCATGTGCCAAACGTGCTGCGTAAGGGATGGGTGGAGCATGGGATGAGTGGGGCGTAGCCAGCAACAGCTTATTTGCATGAAACGAACAGAGCCTGAAACGGCTCGTTTTGAAATCAACCAAGATTAAAACTGGTTATATCTCTTTATTTGAGAGTGATTTTGTGCAAAGAACTTCATGAAAATGTTTTGTATAACCCATATACGTATTATAACTTGTTTTTTTGCATAATATGTCTCCTTTGAAGAATTTCTTCACTATGGTAGTGTTTTGTCACAGTCTGTCTCCAGGCAGTGAAGGGAAGTACATACGCAACTTTTATTTACAAAACCCAAAAAAAACCCTAAACACAAACCAAACCAAGCTCAGGAGACAGTATGCGTTTAACTTGAATCTGAAAGTCAGAGTAAGAAGCCAGTGGACCGACCCTGGAATGCATCCCAGGAGAACTTATAAACTAACACAGACAAGAACCAATGATCACAAACATCCCTTATTACTAAATCCACGGCCAGCTGAGAACCCTTACTGATAAGCTGGCCGAGGAACACCCACATCTGTGTCACTATCAAATTCCCACATTTCTGCTGCCTCTAACGGCCACTGAAGGGGACATTACAGGTTGGCCATGGTAGTAAATCAAGCAATGAAAGATTAGCTAATTTCACTTCAGACTTTAAGGCAAGAATGCATGTCTGTGGTAGCATTGTTCTTTATTTAAAATGTATTTTTTTAAAGTAATCCTGCTAATAATTCCCATTTTAACACACAGGATTGCATCTTGTTTCCCTGTAACTTTAACAGAATACAGTTACTTTTTTGCCTCCAAATTATGTAGTATCATTCCCTGGAGTCCATTACTTCCAAAGTCCACATCTGAGCTACTGAAACACCTGTAAAATGATCAGTAGCATGGGGATTCACATAGATGTTGTGTGTTTGTATCAGAGTATTCAGAAGGTAATCATATAACACCACCAATGATTGACCTTTAGATTAGTCAAATGGGCTGGAAAAGTAACACACTGCTACACAAAACATTGCCATGGCTAATATAATAAATACTAGCAAAATGCCTCCAAACAAAACTTTTAGGATGAATATGAAATGTTCTAATAAAAATGAACTTTACTGCAAAAATAACTGAGCTAATCAACTGATACATCAATATATTTGCCTGGCATACAGTGCCCTAACCACTCGGCAGCTGTTGGCCTAGTGGTTAGGGAGTTGCCCCTGTGATCAGAAGGCCGTGGGTTTGAATCTCAGGACTACTAGTGACACCACTGAGGTACCTATGAGCAAGGCACCGTCCCCACACACTGCTACCCACAGGACATACATAAGATCACACTCCTGTGCATCTATTTTGAATGTAGATGATAGTTACCTGCATTTTTTTGCAGTAGTTTCCTCAAAACTCTTCAAATGTTATTCTTATTCCTGAGTGTTATGATACTTGTGTGCAGTTTTCAGTTAGTTTCTGAAAAACTGTTTTGAGCCCTTCCCCTCATGTGTATAGGTTATCAAAGATTTAAAAAATGAGTAAATCCTGAGAGAATCGTGGAGCACACACTCCCACATGCGGAATGAATCAGGGTGGCTGTGAGTGGCAGGTTTAAAATGGAAATGAGGTTAGATTGAGGATTGGCGTGTAACTTAAATGGCTCTTCCTGACTTTTAAACAGTGCTCACTTTTACACAGCAGTAGTATCAATGCCTTAGCAATGCAGCATAAATGCCAGCAAGTATGAATAATAATTACTCTCTCATACACACATGCCATGAAGACTTGGCTAAAGAGATTAGGGCAGCTTTCCTCCCGACTTGAGAAGTGTCAGTCAAGGTTAACCCATGACTCCATTATAACTATATTTCTACATTAACCATCATGAATTACTGCCCATAATGGACCATCAAACACAATCCCATTAAAGTTGTCTTCATTTTTACGCCTTCCATTGTACATTTCTCACTTATAGACAATGACTGTATTTTCAGATTTCTCAAAAACTCTATTTCTTACCATGCCATCATTCTTGCATCATGGGCCTCTGAGGGTCAGGCATGATTTGTCAGCTGGTGACATGGCAAAGTGTGGCATGAAAAGTGTTATATATATAGTTATTATTTTAGATTTTAGATTTTTACACCAAAGTCGTTTAGTGCTTTAGGCATAAACTATGTTTAAAAATTAAATCAGTTTGTTCAAAAATCTATTTGGTTATTAAGAACCTAAAAATGAAAAATAATAATACAAAATCAATAGATAAAAGTTAGTCCCTTTAAAAAAAAGAAAGTTAAAATGGTTGTATGTCAGACATTAAGAGAGAGTCATTTTTTTTGGTCTACATTTTCATAAAAACAGGAGGCATGGTCACGTGTGCCCAGGCTAAGGCATTGATACTACTGCTGTATAAAAGTGAGCACTGTTATAA
This sequence comes from Clupeocharax schoutedeni, assembly GCA_037974565.1. Classification (NCBI taxonomy): domain Eukaryota; kingdom Metazoa; phylum Chordata; class Actinopteri; order Characiformes; family Alestidae; genus Clupeocharax; species Clupeocharax schoutedeni. The sequence goes on from JBBPDH010221272.1 coordinate 11,717, forward strand.
AGGTCTCACTGAGGCTAACCTGTCTGTTCTAATCCCACAGAACAGCTTCTGAAGCACACATTGGTGAAAAAATGTGGCACTTATAGAAAGGTATCATAACACACACTGCATCACAGCTTGTTACATATTGGATTGTGTAACGACAGATTGGTCAGATAAGCTGTACCCTTCGTGATCCCTGTCCACCAACACAAGAGCCTACAAGGGATAGTGAGCATCAGAACTGGACCAGAAAGCAATGAAAGAAGTTGACTTGGTCTGATAAATAACATTTTCTTTCAGGTGTGTGTGTGTGTGTGTGTGTGTGTGTGTGTGTGTATGTCACTTACTTGGGGTAGAGATTGTACCAGGATGCACTAAGGGTCAATCCAGCAGCTGGTCAATGCGCACCAGCTCTGAACACTGGGGGTCCTGTGGGGGCACTTGCTTGCTTGCTTGTATGTTGAATAATGTTTATTTGGCTAATGTTTGTCAAAAGTTTATAAGTTATCTTGTTTTAGGAGAAGTGTTTTTACAATTTCAAGCTGTAAAAAAACTGATCTCTGTGTTTGACAGTAATTTCTTACCAAAAAAATATTTTTAAAAAGCTAATTGTTGCTCTCTTATGTTTATATAGTTGGTCACGGTAAAAAACAAATATGTTCATCATATTGCCTGATTTGTGCTGGGGAAAAAAAAACAATGTAAGACACTCCATATTTCACACAGCTGAAGTTTATATTTTTGTTTAAACATAGTAATGCAAAACACATCAAAATATGATTGGAGTTTCTTAATAACTGAGGGGATTTTGATCAGAGGAATGTTAAGTTTCAAATAAAAATGTTTTCCCCATGTCCTTATTTTAAATGGGTCATAAAAAATATCAATAATCATCGATATCGACCGATAGGAAACACTGATATTGTGATACAGTTTTCAGCCATATCGCCCAGCCCTATATGCATATATCATTTATGTACCAAAGATTAGATTTCAGCTCTTTATCACAGTTATTTCTCAGGAAAATGTATGTAAGAAAATATGCGTGAACTTTGGAGCAGTGGCATTTTCAAAAACGGCGCTGATTTCTCCTGTAGATGAAAACAGATGCCCTGATACTAATGACTAGGGATGAGCGAGTACAGTATTATCTGTATCTGTATCTGTATCCGTTAACCATATGAATTATCTGTATCCGTATCT
>JBBPDH010221314.1:0-12897 GCA_037974565.1 Clupeocharax schoutedeni
TACAGTGTGTATTCTAATTAAATGTTTGGTGTCTTATTCTGTAATCCAGCTCAGGCTTCTGTTCGCGTTTTGTGTTTACCAGACCCGGACCGCTCCCTTTTCCTGCAGTCCGGCGCATGCGCCGTGCGGCTACCCCGTGCTATGGCTGTGCGCTCACTGTCTCCGCGGTCCGGTTCTGGTGCCGGAGCCGGTCTACTGGACTTCAGGTCGGGAGCGCGCCTGCGGGAGCTGCAGCGGCTCATCGCGCAGCTGAGCGTGCAGGAACAGCGCGAGCATGACGACCAGCGCGCGCTGGAGCTGCACACAGCTAAGGACTTCATCTTCTCAGTGCTGGGTGAGGAGTGTGTGTGTGTGTGTGTGTGTATCCCATGCTATGAAATGCAACAGTTAAGACAGTTAAGAATACCTGTGCGCAAATGAGAGAGGGAAATGGCGATGATGCAGGGAGTAGAGCTTGAGAAGGTGGAGGAGTCCAATTGAGTGTGAAGAGAGATGAAGAATAGAGTGCAGACAGGGTGGAAGAAGTGGCAGTATTAGTGTCGCGGAATGAGTGGCAAGAGCGATATGTGTGGCGGAATAGGTCAACTGTTGGTTAAGTGTCTTGCTCAAGGACTGTGGTAGAAAGTTGGGATTTGGAACCGCAGCTTTGTGGTAATTGAGTTCGCTGGTAGGTGTTACGTGCGGTGGAGATACGTGGCAGGAGTGATTCGTGTGGTGGAATGGGAGGAGAAGAGTGGCAGGAGTGATTTGTGAAAGTGCAGGTGTATAAGTAGGTGTAGAAGTAGTGAGAGCAATGGTTTGATGGTTTGAGGCAGTGGTGCTGACAAAAAGACAAGAAGCAGGGTCTGAGACTCTTTGACAAGAACCAGAGCCAGAGCATCTCCAGAACAGGTGTTGTGGGGTGTTCTCAGAATGCAGTGGTCACAACCTGCCAAAGGCTCCAAGGGAGGACACCTGGAGACAGGGTCATGGGCTGTCCAAGGTTCAGTGATACTTCAGTCCCACAGAAGATCTGCTGTAGCTCAAATGTTCCCATGCTCCTGTCCACCACCATAAGCACCCACTGCACATGGTCCATGGAGTGAGCCTAGTCTAATGTTTCACGATTTCTTCTGCATTGTGTTGACAGCCCTGTGTATGTATGTGTGTGTATGTGTGTGTGTATGTGTGCGTGTGCGAGTGACACTTACCTTGGTACTGATGGCTCCAGGATGCATTATGGGAAGTATAGAGGAAACTGAGACAGCGTGATGGTCTGGTGAATGTTCTGCTGGGGAACCTTGAGCCCTGCATTCATTTTAATGTAAAATTGACACAGACAACCTACTTTGCAGACAACGTTGCTTCAGGCCAAGTTCACTCCTTCACTGAGATGTTCCCTAATGGCACTGGCATCTTTCAGCTTCATAAGCACCCTGTCGCACTGCAAACGATCAAGCATCCATGGGGTGGGGTGTTCTGGGCAAACAGGTCTAATCCATGGTGGCCCTAACATATACAGGACTTAAAGGATCTGCTGTTAATGTCTTGGTGCAGAGCACCACCTTTTTCAGGGTACCAGTAATTCTGTAGGGTTCTGAATGCCCTTCTGTGTCTAGAAAACCTGACCATAGCTGCACCTCCGTGATTTATCTGTGAGTGCAAGTAAGTATCACTAAGGGTTTCTGAGCCTTGTTAACTTGGTGGAAGAGGAGGCAAAATATATTTCTGCCTACCGGTGACATGCAATAATATTGAATAATTTCCTTCGGGATAAATAAAGTTTTCTGATTCTGATTCTGATTCAATACCAAAAAAGACATTAGAGGCCCTACAAACCCCTAAACCTTAAAAAAACAATTGTCCTGTTCATGGACCATCTCTTCTCCTAACACTCTAACTATGATCTTGCACTACTCCTTTATAAAGATTTCAGTTTTTAGAGTTCTCCTCTGGTTCTCACATAGCCCTGAAACTTGAGTGTTTCCTTGTTTTGTAAGTCACTTTGGACAAAAGATTCTGCCAGCTGAATGTAATGTAATGTAATGTACAGGCAGATGTAATGTTACAAAAAAAAAAAAGGCAAAAAGGTCAAGTTAGGTTTCGGGTGGACTTTTAATGCAGTGTGTGTTTTGCATCTTGCTATCCCTTGTTGGGTTCTGCAGGCATACACTACTTGGAGAAGTAGTTTTGGGTTTGGAGTTTAAAACAAGTTTGGCCTGAGCACCTGCAGAAGCACACACACACACACACGGTTTTGTCTGAGCTTTGAAATGGGGCAAAAGGGACAGAGCATAAATCCCCACTCAGAGTCCATCAGACTGCTGTGTGTCTCTGTGGAGTTCTGTGTGTGCTTGTGCGACTGCCTCTAGCCATAAATAGCCATGAGCGTGTGTGAGCTGGCCTATATAATCACAAGGTTTGGAGTGATCACATCGTTCAGAGTCAAATCCAGTATGTGTATGGTCTGACTACTGCCTGGTGTGTTAATTACACTAAATACTCATTACTACTTTGGTTAATGGGGGAGGGGGGGGACTTTTTATATATATATATATAAATTATATTCTTTAATATTTGTCCTGTAAGTAAACAATTACTGAAAACAAAGTACTTAAGTATCATTTTGGACAATTTGTGCTACAACTGAATACTCTTTGGATCTGGTCCTGGCTGATATGAAAACTATACCAATTAAGTGGTCATATCAGACAAAATCACTTTGGAAAATGTGTAAATATAAGACTAAAGGTAATGCTGTACTGACAGAGTTTAGTTGCTGCTTAAACTGTAATGAGCATCAGAGACAGAAAAAAACAATAGCAGAAAGTTTTAATTAAAGTTTTCTTGCCCAGGAGGGCAGAGCCAAACAGGATTGGTTTTGGTTTCGGTTAATTACTTATGACTTAACCTCCTTAGGATTGTAATTTTGAGTCCTGGTGATGTCATTAGTTACTCATTTTCAGCTGGCCAGTATAACCTGCTAGCTGACATGATAGAATGACTTCTCAAAGCTGCAACTTAAATACTCCGCAAGTTGTGTAACGATGTCGTTTACTGTACTCTTGTGGTCAGGCATGGTGCAGAAGCTGGACCAGAAGCTTCCGATTGCTAACGAGTACCTGCTGCTATCGGGTGGCGTGCGTGAGGGTGTGGTGGACATGGACCTGGATGAGCTGAGTGTGTATGCACGTGGCACGGACTATGACGTGGACTTCACCCTGCTGGTCCCTGCCCTCAAGCTGCACGACCGGAACCAGCCTGTCACTCTGGATATGCGTAATTCGGTACCAGGACACTCCTGGCTCAGCCTGCGGCTCTTTGACGAGGTAGGACTGAGTTTTACGTTGCTAGGTTACTGTAAGTTGTGTGGACAGAATCATTTATAGCTAATTTTACTGTTTTAATTTCTTTTAATTTTTTTTTAAAGTCTAACATTGATTTCAGCATTTTAACTTTAGTTATGACTACATCCATTAGTTATAAACAAAGTGATCTATAATGTTTATTTGGTCTGTATTACACTACAGGAAGCGTAGAGGGCAACACTCAAATGTGTGCTTTAAGAGGAAGTGGCAGAATGAGATTTGATTAGTCAGTTGATTCATCTGTACTTTCATTGGTAATACAATAAAGTGGGTGCGTGATGTTACCCAGCTAGCAAAACAAGCTTAGCTGTTTAGCATATTCAGCCATAGCACTGGTAAGCTAACATTTCCCTCTTCCACGAGGGAACCGTGGGCAGGTGGAAGGACTGCTGCACGGAGGCTGAACACGATGTCAGTGGGGCCAACTACTTCTTCTCTCCCACACTGGTGTCTGACTGGTTCCACAAAGCCATAGACTCCGTTCTGCGGGAGCTGGGGCGAAAGCCGCAAAGAGGGATGCCCCGGATGGAGAAGCTGGAACCCAACGGCACAGTGACTTCAATTGTGCTGGCGGCGGGCGGCAGTCGAGTCCTGTACGACCTTGTGCCTGTGGTATCTTTCAAAGGCTGGCCAGCTGTAGCCCAGGGCTGGCTGATGGAGAACCACTTCTGGGACGGCAAGATCACAGAGGAAGAAGTGATTAGCGGCTTCTACCTGCTACCCGCCTGCTCGCCCACAGGCTGCAAGGAAAAAGAGTGGCGCCTGTCATTTGCCCGCAGTGAGGTGCAGCTGAAGAAGTGCATCTCCAGTGGCTTGATGCAGGCATTCCAGGCCTGCAAGGCCTTGATCAGCAAGCTGCTGCTGTCGCGGCCCAAAGCAGTCAGTCCCTACCACCTGCGCTCACTCATGCTGTGGGCCTGTGATCGGCTGCCCCACACCTACCTGGCACAGGAAGACCACGCTGCGCACTTTCTGCTGGGTCTGCTAGATGACTTGCAGCACTGCCTGGTGAACAAGACATGTCCAAACTACTTTGTCCCGCAGTGCAACATGCTGGAGCACCTGAGCGAATCTGCAGCTATCCTGCATGCTCGCCGCCTGTCCTCTGTGCGCTCAGACCCGGTTGAGCATCTGCACAGTGCCGTCCAGTGCTCCAGCGTCTCTGCTGCCCACCTTCCCCAGGCCATGCCCACTGTGCTATCTGAACCCACCTCTGATCCCGACTCTGCCCATGACCACCACCTCGCTCAGAAGCTTCAGCAACTGGTGACAGAGAATCCTGGGAAGTCTATCTCCGTCTTCATCAACCCCGACGATGTCACGCGGCCGCACTTCCGCATTGATGACAAGTTCTTCTGAATCCATGTCCACGCCCACATTAACTGCTTCTCACGACACTGGGAGAAGCAGTTAATGAAAGCTGGGATTAACATGAACCATAATTTAAAAAAAAAATGTTTTAAACGTATGGTTATTATTAAGAGACCATCTTTAACTAAATGTGTGAGAAAGTTTCAGCCAATCAGTCCAGCCTGAGACACGACTGTAGGTCACAATAACAACAACAATACTGGACTTTAACAAACTGAAGGACGAAAGAAGGTGACAGTAAAGGGGAAGAGAAGGGGAGAAAGGGGGAATGTAAAATCACTGCTGCAGATTATATTGTAATGAATTGCTGACTCACACACACTTGTTTAAACGTGTTGATTTAATCTTCACACACTTCAACAAGCCTTACACACAAACAATGTCAGATCAAATCCTCAGCAGTTTTCATTTGTTTTTTTCCCACCATTTCAAAACCCCAGTTGTCCTAACTTCATGAAGAACAGACCCATAGAATCCCAAATTACTCATTGAGTAAATTCTCATTACATTAATGTATTACATTTAAGTGCCCTAGCATCCCTACAGACCTCCCAGTGTCCCAGTATCACACACAGCATAACTGTCCTCTTTCTCTCGGGATGGATAGGATGGTCCTCCCTCTCCACCATCACTCAGCATAACTGTCCTCAGACTCTCTGGGTGGGTAGGGTGGTCCTCCCTCTCCTCGATTACTCAGCATAACTGTTCATTCTGGGTGTGTAGGGTTGTCCTCCCTCTTCCCATCGCTCAGCATAACTGTCTTCTCTCTCTCTGGGTGGGTAGGGTGTTCCTGCCTCTCCTCCATCAGTCAGCATAACTGTCCTCAATCTCTCTGGCTGAGTAGAGTGGTCCACCCTTTTCCCAATCACTCTGCATGATGCTAGCCAAAATGGGTGTGCCAGGGCTCTGTCATGATCCTGCTTCCACCAAAAGTCAGTTTTATGAAATTTCAGCCCCGCTTGAGCCTCCCCTGCCAACTGTAAGCACTATTATTGTGAATTTAAGGGCAAAAACAGTTCAGCCATATAGCGGTAGTTACAGAGCTCCAAACTGCCTCTGAAAGCAACATCAACTTGAAAAATGAGGAGCTTCATGAAGTCAGGTTCCATGGCTGAGCGGATGCACACAAACTTAAGATCACTATGTGCAATGCCATTCATTGTAGTGTAGTGGTGTAAAGCACATAGGTATCCAGGTGTCTGTGTACCTGTGGTCATATAGGGTAAATGTTTTGCCTTTTTTTAAATTTATGGCAGTGGTGATATCCATTAATAAGGAAGTGCTAATTAGACACACACACGCTCAAACGTTCCTGCTGCTGTGCATATGCTAATTATTTTATACATTAAAAACTGACCATTCCGCACCTGCTGCTGAGCACACAATTACTTAATTGGAGTTTATGTGTCAAATGAGTTTGCTGAATGTGACGAAACCTCAGTGCAAATATTGCTTTAAAAACTAGCCCGCCCACTTCACTTAAACAGACCAACTGTCAATCACACAGTTCCAGTTCTGGCACTTTCTCAGACACGAGGATACTCTCGGCGTCTACAGGGACCAATCGCAATGCCTTATCGTACATGTTCGTCAATCAGAGTTTGGCTTGTTATAATGTGATTCTGCTTTGTGTGTATTAGACAGAAAGTGTGTTTTAGTCGGATTTTGTGGTATAAATGTGAACACACTATAGTTTTATATGTAAATCTCACTGTTATAATGCTGCACTACATGTTGCTTTTATGTGTGTTACATAATAAATGTGTACAGGATCCAAAGACCCATGAATCTCGTCATTTTATTCAGTCATTTCCTTAACACTGAAAGTCCCTTTTCATTCTAAAGGTGTTGCTTAATAACAATAAATGTCAGAATAATATTGTTTTGGTCATTTTAGTGTCTCCAGCACCCCTTATTGTTAAATTTGTGGCATGACATGTGTACAAAGTGTATGCAATAATCCCTCAGTTTGACACTAATCATCATTCACCAGTGGTGGCGGCAATACCCTGAAAAGTTGTCAACCGCCAGAAAAAAGAAGCCTGCTGCAGCATGTGGCATGACTGATCCATGCCACCCCCTATTTATTTTCATTTTCCTTAAGGGTAATGCATTAACTTTATAATGCAATTAAACTTGGAGCTTATGTGGGGGCATATTTAGGGTTTACACTAGAAAAAAAGGCATTTTAGTACCAAAACACAAGTCGTTTTTTCACTATAAATGGGTGCTCTTGGAATGTAACAAGCCTGTATTACTTAAAAATGTTCCCACCCCTTCATGTCAGTGATTACCTTGTCGGATGGGTTTTACAGGCATTATTGGTTACCAGACAGTGAGTGTCCATGCCTGTTGTAGATGCATTCTGAAATAATCAAAACTGTCCTGTCAAAAAGTTTTAATTAATCATTTTGGCAACCATTGTGGTGGGTTGAAGGCTTCATTTGAACATTTTATTCTTTTCCTTTGAGAGTAACTAGAATAATGTGGCAAGACCAGTGCCATTTGCACAACCCAGCTGTGTCCATTGGGCCATTAGGAAGTTTGTTTGCTTTTTTGCATTATAGCACCCACTTTTTTCCCCACTAAAATGCTTTAAAGGGTCCCTCCCAGTTTTGTGGACTTGGGATGGATTAATGTAAGACTATTGGGTTTCTAACCAGGGATCACATATTGGCAAAGGATGCTTGGTCGATTGGACACTTTTGAATGAATGAATGAATGTAATATAAAGTGCAGAGTCTGAATGGGGAACACACTTTTAACACACTTTCTGCACATTTTCATGTATAGTTACTGTTACTGCTGAGTTTAACAAGTGCATAAACTTTAGTATGTTTTATTTTTGATGCTTTTACAATTTTATGAAGTAAATAATATAGAAACCGTGCAGAAAATGCAGAAGTGTGTTGCCTGCAGAGAGTGTGTACTTACTAAACTTACAAATCAACAACAAAAACCAAACTGGTGCAACGTTCCTCACACGAGCGTGTATTTAAGCTGGGTTTATTAAGAGTTCCAGGGCTTGCAGTTCTTGAATTCTCTGGATCGCCATCCCCAGAGAATTGTTGCAGAAATGTTACACACCTCAGCCGTCTTTGGACCCCCAAGTGTAAACTCAGCTAAAGCTCTAAAAAAAGCCTTTTGTATATTCACACTGCACTGGGTTCAGCAATGTGGAGCTCTGCCTAAACAAAAGAAATGCTGAGAACCAGAAGGGTGTGTGTGTGTGTGTGTGTGTGTGTGTGTGTGTGTGTGTGTGTGTGTGTGTGTGTGTGTGTGTGTGTGTGTGAGAGAGACACTTAAGTTATTATGGTATCTTGCTGACTGATTGTGGATGGTATTTATTTCTGTTTCTTCCTGCTGAGCTTTCACAGCTTAATCAGCTAAACATGGACATAATGCAGCACCCCATTTGTGTGTGTGTGTGTGTGTGTGTGTGTGTGTGTTCGTTTCCATCTCTCGGGCCAGTTATTTTTGTGTCTTGCTGCCTCAGCACCCATCCACACACCTGCGACCCTCCCTAGCACTTTATAAACACACACACTCGCGCAGTACTGTACTCTGTGTATGGGTGTGTGTGTGTGTGTGTGTGTGTGTGTGTTTATAAGTGACCTACATCAGCTGGAGAAGAGTTTAGTTACCATCCTCAGCACCTTCAGTGGCACAGCAACAAAAGTTAGACAGAAAAATATGTCCTTTTTTATGCACATCAAAAAGCCCATGTCATACATATATCAAAATGTATCCGACCTTTCCCTTCAGCCAGAGCTCCACTCATGATGTTTGTGTGGTCTAGTCCATCAAGAATGATCATAATTCATTTCTGTGCTGTTTTCTAACTGCTTGTTATCTCTTATACTGTGCCTGATATATGTAAATGAGCTCTATTCTGATTGGCTGCCCTGTATTGGGCTTCTTATAATGTGGATCAGCAGGGCTACACAGCTTTAGACTGAGAAGACAAATATATGGAAATTATTCAAAATGTGCTTTTTTTCCAGTTGAATTGGCATATAAGGACTATATATAACTGTCATCCCCAGATATAATCACCCCCACCCCTAGACCAGTCTATAATCACAGCCTCTCCATATCAGTCTTTAATCACCCCCCACCCTCAGTCCAGGCTATAATCAGCGCTACTTCCTACCTTCTATAATAACTCCACCTTCAGGCCAGTCTTTTATTACTCACACCCCCATACCAGTCTATTATCACTCCTGCAGATCACCCAGCCTTCAGACCAATAATTCAATTCAGTTCAATTTTATTTATATGGCACTTTTTTTTTTACCATCAATGTTTTCACAAGCGGCTTTAAAGAATCCAGGTCCAAGGCCAAGGGTGACAGAGGCAAGAAATAACTCCCTGAAGCTGGAGGAAGAAACATTTTGAGGAACGCAGCTGCCAGGTTAGTGTTCAATGTCCATAAGTTCACCCACACCACACTCTTACTAAGGAACCTCCACTGGCTCTCTGTGGCTGCTCGTGTTCAGTTCAAATCCTTTACGCTTGCTTTTAAGGCCAAAAACGGACTTGCACCCCCATACATAACAACACTGATCAAACAACGCATCACCTCTCGTCCTCTCAGGGCTTCAAGCACAGCTTGTCTTGAGCCTCCACCGCTCAAGAGAAGAGGGAAACATGCGTCAAGACTCTTCTCAGTCCTGGCTCCCCAGTGGTGGAATGAACTCCCTCTGCTGGTCTGATCGGCAGAGTCCTTCACGGTCTTCAAGCGTCGTCTGAAGACCCACCTCTTCAAGGAGCACTTTGGCGACTAACTATGTCTCTTTCCTACTGCTTACTTATTTCTTAAAAAAAATACTCCTTGACTTCCCTTCTCTGTGGAAGGTTGTTGTTCTCTATGGCTTATGTATTGTTGGGTTAGGCGTTGGCTAGTTATTATGTGACAATTGTTGTATAGATGCTCTGACTGCAGTATCTTGGTTAAATAGTTGACATGAATTTAAGCTGTTTTCCAGGTAAGAAACAGTCGTGGACTTCTTAAGCACTGATGTATGTCGCTCTGGATAAGAGCATCAGTTAAATGTCGTAAATGTAAATATGGGACGCACATCCTCCTCTGATCGACCTGAAGAGTAAGGGAAGATGTCTCTAGAGAGAAAGTTATGTCACATCCAGTTTTATAAATACTCTGTGCAATCCTCAGTCTTATTTAGTCTATGTTTATCATCTGGGTTGGCTGATATATACAGCCATGTTTATAGCAGTGGAACTAATACGGATAACCGTACCCTACGGCAACATGTAAAATGTAAATAAAAGAGGTCCTAAGACACACTTGCTGGACTTTTTTCTTAGGTGTGCGCTGATGATTCCCTGTTTAAATTTACAAACCTGATAGCAAGCAGTCTGATATGATCTGAAGTGAGGCTGTTCCTATGATTCCAACCAGGTTTTCTAGTCTGTCTAATTGAATTCACTGATCAGTAGTTTTCAATACTGTACTAAGGTTGAGCAAACAAGCAAAGGCTTAATCAGCAGACAGTAAAAAAAATGTTTAAAATCTCTGCTGGGGCTGTTTCACTGCTGTAATTAGGCCAGAATCCAAATTGGATTTTATATATATGTGATTCTTATGTAAAAACAAACATAAGTGTTGGACCACAACATTCTTAGATAAAAATGGTAGATGATAACTATGTCTGTAATTCGATAGCTTGCATTGATAATATCCCCTCAGACCAGTCTATAATTACCCCTACCCCCAAACAAGAAACGTGTATATCATCAGGCGGGTCAATAATACCCCCACTGTCTGGTCTAAGATCACATCCGCATCAGTCCAGTCTATAATCACCCCATACCAGTCTGAAATCCCATAATAACCAGTCTGAAATTATCCCTACCCCATAGCCTATCATCACCCCAGACCAGTCTGTAATAAACCCACAGATCGGTATAACGCCTGCCTCGATCAGTCTGTAATCCCCAGGCCCTTCTGTAATACTTCCTCCAGGCCAGTTTATAAAACCCTCTCACACTGGTCTACACCACCACAGACCAGTTTTTTTCACCCGAGACCAGGCTATGATTGCCCCTAGATGACCCTCCAGACTTGTCCATAATACCACCAGACCAGTCTGTAATAACCACCAGACCAGTATTCAATCACCCCCAGACCACGCTATAGAATATATAAGCGGGAGACAGTGTACGAGAACGGAGCAGAGTGAGGAAGAGAGAGTGCGTGTATGAAAAAGGGAAAAAGAGAGACAGACACAGGGAGAGAGAGGAGTTCATCTGACTTTTTGTACTTCGAGGCGCCTCAAATTCCGTGACGTCACTAGGGCGGGGTTACGTTAGTAACTGACAACCGCAGCAGTAGAAGCTCCGCCCACCGGCGCGCGGACAGCTGCAGGTAAATCGCGCGAGCCTCCATCAGCCCGGGATCAAAGGCTCCGCGCCCTCCCGCACACCAATACACACACACACACACACACACACACATACACACACATAGACATATATACACCCTCACTCTCTCTCCTTAACACACAGACACACGCACACACAGGCGCGAGACCGGGTTACAGCAGGAGAGCGAGCCGCGCCCGCGAGGAAAAACGAAGCGACTTCATCACTCTCGTCATCATCATCATCCTGCGCGAGCTGCGGGGAGATGGAGAGCAAGGACAAAGGAGCTGGTGAGTACGACTCTGTGTGTGCGCGCGCGTGTGTCTTGGACTGCGGTACTCTTGAACAGGCGCGCGAGTGTTGAGCATCCTGATGCAGCAAAAAGCCCAAAGCATCACTGACTGCTTCCACCACAACACACAACGACGCGCGCGCACACACTGCAGATGTGTGATGCTTGACATGCTGAGATGCGGACAGCTGTCCCTCCAGCGTCATCATCTGGGCGTGTGTGTGCGAGGGTGATACAGAGAGAGATGTATGAGACTACATTTGTCTTGAATGTTTGTAAACTGTGTGCTACATGCTAGATGTATAGGTGTGAGATCTGTGGTTGGGGTTAATGGTGTTGCTGTTGGTGATTAGCATTCAGGACGTGTAGCACACTGACTTTACTGCGCCTCAGTGCTCATACAGAGTGTGTGTATGCGCGCATGTGTCAAGTGGGATTGTCTGTGTAGATGTGTGTATGCATGTACGCATGTACAGTATGTGTGTCAGCATGTGTTGGGTGGGGTTATGCGTGTATACAGTAACAGTGTTTTTTGTATGTTTCAGTATACATGTGTATATACACAACACACATACACACTAACACACACACACACATAAATATATATATATGTATAAATGTGTGTGTTTGTGGGTATGTGCATGTGCGTAACTAGACCTCACCTGGCCTACAGTTACATACACTCACACACTCACTTTTATTAATGGAGGTGAAAGGTAAAGATGAAGTCCACCCCGTTTTCCCGAAATTCCTGTAGAATCAATGTAAACAAAGTGGTTCAGGGTGGCCTGAGTGGTGCAGCTGTCTACGATAATCACTAGATTGTGGGTTTGATCCCTTCTACTGTTTGGCCATGCCCTAGACCACCCAATGGTTAGTGCTAAAGGTGGTGTATAACTCCTTAAGTTGCAATGAAACATATTGGAGGGGACAAAAAATACCAGCAAAAGTGTATCTTGATTTCTCTTCTAGTTGAACCCAACATTTTTGACCCTTTATCAGTGTGAGTGAAGAGTGTGTGAAATATTGCTGCGATGTTCAGAGGTTCTTGATGTTGCTTAATGACGGCAGGACTCAAAATCCCTACGTTTGTACAGAAGCCTCTATGTGCACAATAGATCCAACTGAGAGTCATGTGAATGCTCACTTTAGTGGAAGGGAGGAGACACACACACACACACACACACACACACACACACACACACACAAACCTTTCTGTTTAAAAGGCTTAATGTTTTCAGTTTCACAGAATTGCTGCAGTTTAAACAGCGTCCAAGAAATTGTGCAGAGTCTGGAAGATTTCTTCTTTAGTTAACTGACCACAGCTTTTCTCTGCATCACATTTATTACTGTTTCGAAATCGTTCTGGTCTTTAATTACACGTTTACATAATCCCTGGGTGGTTTCAGACATTCAGACCCCTGGTGTGTATGTAAAATGTACACTACTGGTCAAAAGTTTTAGAACACCCCATGTTTTCTGTTTGTTTGTATTGAAATTCAA
>JBBPDH010221481.1:0-12761 GCA_037974565.1 Clupeocharax schoutedeni
GTTTCTAAATCCTTTCCGATTTCCGATCCCGTAATTTAGGTCAGGATCGGACCGATACCGATACAGAATATCGGATCAGGACATCCCTACTCTAAACACAGTCTTTTTGTGTTTTGGTTTTTTTTATTGTGCATCCCAGGTAAGTACGCATCCCATATCTATGCTGATGGGATCACCTATATTCTTTTATTTTAGTATTCCGCAGCACAAATCCTCAGGAATATAACTTACAGCAATTACGGCTGTTCTCATCACTGTGGAAAGCAAGTGTGTCCCAACCAGTCATTCATCATTCTGCCTGCGTTTGCATGACGTCGAGCACGCAGGTGGTTCCACTTAAATCTGCAGTTTTGACCCATAGGTTTTTGTGCGTAAAACCTATGTACCCCAAAGAAACAAATGTTTCTTTGGGGTAAATGTAAGTGATTTGGGGCGCTTAAGGCATATCAGGGTTCTGTGTAACTAGGATGCGTTCTGCAAAATGCTTCGGTTATTTGTGATTCCGTTCTATGTGATTTGTGGACATTCTGTCTCAGTTCTACACAACTGGGGTGGATTATGATTCAGGCCTGTTTAAATGAGTTCTGTTTCAATTATATATAACTGTGATGGGTTTCAGATGTGTTTATTTAGTTGGGTTCTATCGCAACTCGGCTTCATATTGATCTGTTCTACCTGATTTCTTCTTCCACTGCACTTTTTTGTAATGTAGATGGTTCTGTTTGATTCTTTCTCTTTTCTGCCTTCATTTGGTCCATATATTTTTGGTGGCCTCTCTCTACTCACCTGCAGGATGTCTTTGGGAAGGTTCCCCAGGTTTTCCTGCACGCTGATGGTGTATGGTGACAGTTCAAACACAGGCGTGCAGTCATTCACGTCCAGCAGCATGATGTTCACCGTGGCACGATCAAGTCTAGGGTTGCTCCCGCGGTCTGCAGCCTGGACCACCAGTGAGTATGATGGGCAGGTCTCCCTGTCCAATAATTTGGCGATGGAGATCACTCCGGTGACTGAGTCGATCCTGAAGTTGGAGTTCCCATTTCCAGAGGCTATGGAGAAGCGAATCTGTCCATTGGTGCCTTCGTCTGCGTCACTGGCAAAAACTTGTAGGACATCGGTTCCGCTGAGCATGTTCTCCTCGATATCAATGTCGTAGATGTTCTGTGAGAAGCTGGGTGTGTTGTCATTTACATCCAGGACCACCATGGTCACCTCCATTGTGGAGGACAGTGGCGGCTGGCCTTTGTCTGTAGCTACCACTGACAGCGTGTAATTGGCCATCTCCTCACGATCCAGCTCCCCCACCAGCCTCACACTCCCATCAATGTTGTCAATGCTGAACTTGATCCCGTACAAGCCCCCTAAAGAATACTCCACATAACTGTTGGGCCCACTGTCCGCATCAGTTGCGTGCGCCGTGAACACTACCGTGTCCACCGCCGTGTTCTCCTGGACATACGCCATCTTCTGTGACGTGAACACAGGCGGGCAGTCATTTACGTCCAGAAGGATGATGGATACTTGGGCGGTGCTGGTGAAGCGGGTGGCTGGCGGTGGAGTCATGTCATTGACGGTGATGGCAAGATTGTAGAAGGACTGCATCTCCCGGTCAAGATGTTTCCGTGTCTGAAGGACTCCTGCATTCGTAATGCTGAAGTGGGCCTGAGGGTCTCCTGAGGCTATGCTGTAGGACAGCTGGGCATTGGGACCTGCAGAAGAACACCAGTGCCTTCAATTAGTGATATATAAGATGGCTTCCATAATAACAAATATATAAGGGTTTCTGTTTTGACAAGTAGTGCTTTTGAAAACAAGCTTTGACTCGGGCAGAGCTGGAGATACTTGAGAAGGAGGCACAAGGCACAACAAAATATAGTTAAAGTGGTTTTTTGTATAAAAAAAGTACCTTAATGATTATTAATATTATTATTATTAGTAGTAGTAGTAGTAGTAAAACTTACTATAAATAAATTCATGCACAAGAGTTTTCTTTGGTATAAGCAGGATAAATACAGTAATAAATTAATTTAATTTACAGTAATAAAAATGCAGGGCTTTAAGAAGAACAAAATGAAAAACATTCCTGACGCTCCAAGGGGGAAATTCTGGCCTGCGTCTGCCAGTGATGCGTCAAAGCGCTACAGCCAATCAGCAGCAAGGAGAAATAAACATTCTTGGACTGGCTACTTTCAAACCTCTCGTCTCTGAGTACAGGTGACTGTGATGCCTGGGCCTCATTGGCCATGCCCCCTCTTCCTTGTGCTGGGTTTTTTTTTTTTGGGCGCAGCACTGAGCAGTGGAGGTTCATTCCATTCAGGTGCTTCTGATTGCCTTGCTAACTGCTGCACCCAAACATAAACAACCCAACATGAGGATGAGCGGGCCCAGACCTCACAATATAAAAATAAAATGCGGAGTATATCTGCAGTTTTCACATAGATGCAGGGGTTTCCATGAACAATTATTAGTTCGGTTATCAGAAAAAATCAGTGATCCACAATTAAGCGGGTCTTTACTGTATAGATATATTAATTCATCTGTATCCAAAACTCATCCTTCACTCCAGATTATACACTCATAACAAACACGAACGCTGAGATCATCCTTCTGTAAAATGGCTGTATATCTTTCTTTAAAAAGGGCTTTAAATAATCGGATGATCATCTGACTGATGCTTTTCCATATATTGTTAAAACAACATCTGGTGCTGATAGGTCCACTTCCTCTGGGTGATTGATCTGTATTTTCAGCTTAAGAATGCGGATGATGCAAAAATAATCGCCTCTGCTGCGTTCATGGATAATGCGCCTTTCTGATAAAGGAGGAATTCATTCTTCTCAGACTGCTGACACATCTCAGAGCTATCAGAAGGTTATCTAAGAAAAAAGATAAACAGTGATATTTCATACAACTGGCTGAAATATGTTATAAAAACACATTCAGTGTAAAAATAAGTGAGACCTGCAGTTACTACTGTTTTGCTTTAACATGTCATTGTAATTATATCATGATTGGCTGAGAGGGATTCTCTCAACATGTCTTTAAGCCACTAAAAACATAAAAGCCACAACCAAGCTTTCTATAAATAGTAATACTACACCTTACATACTGCAGAGAAGACAACTAAAGCCGTGATGCTCCGCCACTTTAAATACTCCACTGAAGTAATCTTAAATATTATTGTTCCTGAATAAACACTAGAGTGAAGTATTCTGTCCCACCTAAATCTCGCACTGAAGCCAGCCTAAAACTGATGTTCCACATTCAATTCTGCAGTGGTTAGATTGAATACTGAAGTTCCACCTTAAATACTGCAATTTAGCCATCTTAAATATTGATGATATTGATGAACCTTAAATACTCTAGTGGTTACCTTAATTACCAAGGTTCCACCTTCAATACTGGTCAGTACTGGTTTTCCATATGGAATACTGCAGATGAGTCAGCTTAAATACAGATGTTTCGGCTGAAATGCTGTACTTAAGAGTTCTCCACTAGCTCCAGTAAATACATTAAAATACAAAAACTAATAATAATATGTAACATCCATGACCAAGACTGGTCAGGTGGGGTGTTCAGTAAAGTGTGTTTAGTGTTTACAGTGCGCTGGGTTTTGACTGGTGGGTAATGAACTGGTCTGACTGTCTGGTCTGTGGGATCAGAAGCCAGCCTGCTCAAGCGGAACACCTCAGAACCTTCCCACAGAACACCCCCCTGTTACGGGCCACAGTGATGATTGCACTGTCTGCCGGCATGGACAGAAAGGGACAGAGAGGTCACAACTCGGAAAGACCCAACAATGCTATTTTGAGAGCGATACGGCCAAGAGCATGTGGAATGAGCCACATCCAGTGCAAATACAGAGAGCGAGGGAGAGAGAGAAAGACAGAGGGGGGGTGGGGGGGTGGGGAGAGGAATTTCACAATGAAAATGTAGGTCACCGTAAACCACATTAGATACCAATTTGAGTCTGAGAAAGCCAGACTGGACGTTTTAGGCTAATGCAAGTTAGCCTACTTGCCTTTGGCTTGCTCACTGGGGGCTCTGACCTGGAGTCTGTAGAGCTGCTTTGTTACAACTTGGTTGTAAAATGTGCCATATAAATAAAATTGTATTGAACTGAATTTAATTGATCTTGTATTTGATACAGCTGTGCCATCTTACTGACATTTCTGACTGACATTTCAATTTTGTTGAAATTGTATCCATTTTTTTTAAACGTCTCCTCGTCAGTGAGATGAAGTTTGTCTCGATACTGGTACCACTCATCTGACTTTGACTAATGACTCAGTTGTCATTACAACAGCACAAGCTTCTTTGGCATCAGTTGTTTGGATGCAGCCTGAATCTGGTGTGATTTAGTGCTTTACACACTGTCATTTGTATAAATATAAAACTCGAGTGTAAGGATGACGGCATTTCGACTTTGAATTTCCATTTACCGTTATTCCTGGTCAGCAGAATGTTAGAATGTTCAGTGTTGAGCATTTCCAGATCGCACTGGTGTGATGGAATGATTCAATAGAAAGTAGTTAGGTGGTGCAACCATGTGAAGTGAAGGGTTAAAGTATATGCAGGAGGGGCTGCGCACTCAGCTAACTCTGCTAAATTTTATCTGGAGAGGAAAAAAAGAAGGGAGTGACGCTGGATGGACGTGTGGAGAGACTGCTTAAAAAATGCATGCAGGGTTCTGCACAAGGCTAGAATGCAAAACAGAGCCAGATCTGCTCAATCTCTCAGCTCTCTGGCATCGGGTAACACTGTGCCGTGGCAGAGCACGCATGTGTGATATGCATTGCCGGATTGGAGGCGTAACACTATCGGCTTGCCTGAGTCACGAGGGACCAAACGGCGCATTTTTCACACTGAGCAAAACCGTTCGGAAATCAGGTCAGATGGATATCAGTGTGCTTGGAGTTTCTTGAGGTCTGGAAGAATGGAAATGTGACGTTTATTGGAATATTAAACATCTTTTATTCTCTCAGATTCCTCCCCTTGCTTAATAACTCAAACAACTCGGATCACAAACTGTCAGTCTAGACCTACAGACATCTTGTATTTGGCTGTTAGTCTGAGAACATTCAGGGGCGTCAGAGAAATCCAGCTGAATTCTACATCCTGAAGGGCTCCTTTTGCTTTGATAATTATTAGTATCTTTCTCTCTGTGGGTTTCTAGGTGGATTACTAGATACATTCCCATTGGCCGGTCCTTCAGGTCTTACACATCACTGACATAAGTCACTGACACTGCAGCCATAGTGTAAGCAGGTTTCCGTCAATTATAGATAGGGCCTGATCTTAGAGCTGAAGTTTAAGCAGGTTTCAGTCAGTCTTAGATTAATAAAAGTAGAGCTGTACTGTTAGCATGTTTCAGGACTCATTTCTGGCTGTAAAACTAATATACATAAGCTATAATGTGTGTTACAGCATCAGATAAAACATAAACCAGTTTACGTGGGCTAACCATCGTTTAGATATTAGCTTTTAAGTCGTTGGGTTTTTTTTTTTTACCACTTTAAACATTTCTGACCCAAACTGAGGTAGTTGCTGCCACTGTGATTCAGCAATAGCAATAAATAATGAGGAATTAATTTCTCCTAAGAGCCACAAGTTCTTGTAATTTTAATGAAGTTTTCAGGAACAATATAGCGAAGATAAGACCAACAAAGCGGAAAAAGCGGAATATATAGAAATGGGTGGCTCAAGACTTTTGCGTTGTAATAAAGAAAATTCTTTTTAGCCACACATTTGTAGAATGATATGAAAAAATGCAGCAAATCAGTGATTTACAGCATATATTCAAATCTTAGGTCCTATTTTGTTTAAGGTACCATGACTATCACTTTTGTCTCAAAACCTTGTAACTTCTCCTTTTCGGACATTTACAGAACAAACTGGACCAACAGTCCAAAACAGCCTGAAATTAAATAATCCACATCAAAGTCCCCTCTACTGCGGAGTAGAGAGTTCTGAGATACAGGCTATTGTTACTAAGTTCTGTCAAGGGTCTCACCATCGTCAGTGTCGCTGGCAGTCACCACGAGGACCGACGATCCTGGGGTAAGGTTCTCTGAGATGGACGTGCTGTAAGCAGTGGCATTAAACATTGGCCAGTTGTCGTTGACATCCAGAACATTGAAGTAGACCCGAACGGAGCTCGCCTGTCCCCCGCCGTCCACCGCCCAGGCTGTCAGGATGTAGTACTGCTGTGTCTCATAGTCCAGCGGCTGTGTCACGTTAAACACGCCCGTCACTGGGTTCAGGAGGAAGGTGGAATCTTTGTCATCCTCCTCCAAGGTGTAGGTGATCTCCCCATTTGTGCCCGAGTCTGAGTCACTGGCCAGGATGGCCGCCACAATAGACCCTGGGAAGCGGACGGAGGGAATGAGGAGAGCAAAAAGAGGAGACAGATAAACAAAGCAAAGTCAAACTACACTTGGCGAAAACACAGAAAGACGCTGGCTTATGCTTCTCATATGCTCCCAGCCAATGTATTCTTGTTGTGCTGAGAGCAGCATTTTGATCTCTGTGGGGTTGTTTTTTTGGGGGGGGGGTTTGTTGATGTGTTGTTTGTACCATTTAAAACTCCCTAACCAGAGACTGCAACACTGACCAGACAGTTATGGGTTGATTTTCTGCTGCAATGGACACCACAAGTCAGCCACACATTGTGTTTAGTCTGGCTGGTTTACCCTAATCTACCTCAGTCTAATCCACTACATGTATCATGACAGTTTACCTCAACTGCATCCCTACCAATGGTGCGCATTGAGCATTGAGAAGCCATCTTGAACTCAGTGACCCTTCTGATAGGGTTTGGCTCAGTATGGAGGTTTTCAAGCCAGAAGATCAGCTTGGCATGGTCCAGCCTCAGCTGGGCAAAATGATCTGACATCATTGTTCTAATAATCTGACACTGTTCACTACACAACAGTAAATTGGCAAATCTACATACTAGCTAATTAACTTGTAGAGCTAAATAGCATCAGCCCTATCTCAATCATGTGGCTGCTAGCACGTTTCACTGACAGCCACATTAGAATGCCTTACTGCAGGCCCCCTAATTCCTGACTATGATCAAATGTGGTATGTTTTCCCTCCTAACTTCCCTGTAACTTCACTCTTATAAGTCTTCTGACTGTGTTGAGCTGCTAGTGAGCAGTAACAGCTGCTACCTCTCCTCAAATATGAACTGATCCAGGGGAGATTCTCAAAAATCTGCATTTAAACCTAAAATGAAACTCTTTCATGATTTTCTTGTAAACACTTCTATACAAATATAATCTATATTGCATGTTCAACTGAGGAACCTCAAAAACCATCTGATGGTTGCTACGTAGAAGGGCCTGTCTGTTAGTGTTGTTGGTTACACCACTTGATTCAAGGAAAACTATAAACTGTAGTCAGCTGTAGAGATATACGGAAACTAGAGGGTCTGTGAAGTTCTACCTAAACAGAAGAGAGGGTCGTACCTGGGGTCATGTCTTCGGGGATATCGAAGGAGTAGACAGAGCGAGAGAACTTTGGCATGTGATCGTTCACGTCACTAACGGTGATGTTAACCCGCATGTCCGAGGACTGTTGGCCATCATCAGCACGCACCAGGAGAGAGTACTTTGAGTGACGCTCTCTGTCCAGTCGTTTCGTAGCGATGAGATCACCGGACTCAGGATCGATCCGGAAACTGTCGTCTGCACCACTGATGATGGTATACGTGACCAGAGCATTGGGACCCTGCAGTAGACAGAGAATAGAGTTGTAGGAACATTAATTGCAACTCCATTGCCTTCACAACATTTGGTTAACCCATAAACAGTTGTGGAATATCTCAGAGGGGTGAGAGTGTTTAAGAAACAGGGTTGAGTTCATAATAATTTACACCCTAAAATGTACATTGAATTGCCTGTAATGGACAACTCATAAAAAAGGGTGTTCAGGCATGAGAGATACATGAGTGAGAGTCACACATTAGCACACAAATTATTTGATTTCTAAAGGTAAACAGTGGCTTGGGACTCACAACAGCTCTGGTTTTTATTGTAGCCTACATCATCGATAGCGTTTAACTGGGGATGTTTAACCTAACACCATCTGCAGATAAGCAGCAAGCTTTTGACTGCTCACAAAATTTGTGTTCATTTTGGAATGTGGTTAGGCTGAAAGTTACTGAAATATGACCAAAAATTCCCAGATATGTATATCTGTATTCCAGAGAGGACCCGTCAGTAACCAAGCAACATTTTATGTAGGGGTGTGTTGATCTTAAACTCAGTTTGATATGGGGGAAAATTCACTGGAAGAAATATCGGAAAAGGCCTGAATGAGCCCATAAATGTCGAAAGCAAGCTAGGCATAAGCAGCGAATCATAAAAAGAAACATACACATGCGGACACGAGAAAAAGCAGCGCTGTGTCCAAAAAGGCCTTCTGCTCCCCATACAGTGAACTACGTAGGAATTAAAATACTGATTTCTGCAGCAAAATGGTGTATAATATAGCCATATGTGCAGAACTCTATGAAATACGCACTGTTTATTTTAAACAGGAGTTTTGTTACAGCACCCTGCAGAGGAAGTAAGAAAACATTTCGAATTAGGAATTCTTCTTACTTATGCCAACTTAAAAAATTTGAAAAATTGACCAACAACAGACAAAAAATTGGATCAGCCATTGTAGCCCAACATAGCTGATGGGTTGCCCCACCTTACTGGAGTAACCAAATGAAAATACGTACACACCACTTTCGCATGTGCAATGCTTGTCCGTGTGGGGTTGTCCAGCCCTGCTAACAACACACTAACACATCCACAGTTTTAGACCCTTGTCTATTTTAACAGGTGTGGGACACCTTACTGCACTACCCACACCACCTAGCATGCCAACAGAAACCAGACTAGCTGTAAACACCTGAGGAACCTGCAATTTGACGAATCATGTATGGAACGTGTCGACACAATCCTCTGTTCACCCACTGCAGACGCAGACCCTGGCATTCCAGAATGTATTAATACCAATTAGCAAGAGTGCTAAGTATTTATTTCCCCTCAGAGCGGTGTTGGGTTTCAGCCAACTGGGACAGGACTGCAGTGTTGAGTGGACGTCCAGCACCAGTGCAGACATACGTCCCTCCCCAGATGCTAAATCCATTAGTGCAGGTACATGAGAGTTCAGAAACTAATCCACCCTAATACACCACCTGACCAACAGCTTTTATCCACCCTAAAAATGCCTAAACCCATTTAAATGTTTCCACAGGGTTTTTGTTGCTGACAGTGGCTTAAAGGAGTGACAGGGATATGTTTTTAGCATTTTTTATATTTTGCAAATTAGCCTCCAATGAAAGGAGGGACGTAATGACATTGTGATGACTAAAAATGTTTTACTTATAATTTATTTATTAAAAATAGGTAACAGAGTTGACCTTTTAATGTGACCTCATCTGTCAGTTTCAGTATATCACTGAAAATATAAAAGAAAAAGATGGAAATAAATATCTGTGGTCTGGACGATGCAAATAGCTGTAAAATGTGTTTTTTGGAATGCATCTCAATGTCTCTGAAGTGAGATTATTATTTCTATATTATTTTGGGCACTTTTCACTGGTCTGTTCCTCATGAAACGTTGCCACAGTCTGAAAACTGCCAGTATTTTCAAATCATGGACAAACATGCAGGTTGTACAAACAGTAAACATACACAAAGCTCATAAAGTTTTGTTTGAAAAGAGCCAAGGACCAGTCATTGCACACTTGCTTTGCCACCAGTGTCAAAGCCATCGGGGTTCTGATTAGCAAGGTGTGCAAAGCAAAACACCCCATGATGAGCAAGCTGGTCTATAGCCTCATGAAATTGAATCTTTCAAAAAGTGTGACAAAAAGCATTGACAAATAGTTGCTGGAATGAAAAGGACCATGAAAAAAGTTGTGGAGACAAAAAGGGCCCCAACAAAAAAAGTGGGGACAAAATGGGCCCTTCCAAAATGTGGTGGGGACAAAATGGGCCACAACAACAAGTGACAGGGACATCTGATCCGGCGGCGAGTTGCCATGCAGACGTGGAGGGCTGTGGGGGCTGTGGTGGGCCTGCCTAAGCCCAACACAATGGAGGCCCAGACGACTGGTTCCAAACAGGACAGACGTTCCATGACTTCAAAGTACACCAGTCAACACACTGTCAAACACACTTTCTTCCCACCCGGGATTCACCCCATCCAGCTTTCGTCTTCATCTCTCCTTTGTCTGACTGATCTCTTACTTTGGACCCCCTGCACAGCCCCCCTTCCCCCATCTCAGAAAGCCTCCTGATAATTAGATTAGCCTCTAATTATCTCTCTTAATCAAGAAAGAAAGAACAAAAGAAAGAAAGAAAGAAAGAAAGAAAGAAAGAAAGAAAGAAAACAAAAAGTACAGAACAAATAAGCATTGACAAGAAGAAAGAAAGAAACAGAAATAAGAGAAATACGGAACAACAGAAAAGGAAGATAGAGGTTATTTCTTGGCCCTGCTGTCATCGATCAGAGCTCACAGTCTGGATTTCCCATCAGCCACCTGGGCTCCCCCATCACTATTTCCTTTGCTGGCCAATTAAAGCCGTGTTAGGACTGTGAACTGGGGGGGGGGCTGAGCTTCGTATTTGACACCGCTTGTCTGACTTCCACTAAAGACTTTAGGAGTTTTATAGTCCTGCTTTGGGGGCGGGAGCAATTAAACCACAACAGGATGCAGAGGGCATATGGAAATTCGGTTAACTCTGAGACAGCGAGCTGGAGGGATGGAGGGAAGAGAAAAGGGAACAGGAGAGACAGGGAGAGAAGGAGAGGCTATGTTAGAGGGAAGTATTCTGACTCAAGCAGGAAATCTCAACTTCCTGAAACAGGATTGAACCCAAAGCGCTCATGCTGTGACAAGTCATCAGCTTAATTACAGTAGAGCAGACTAACTAACATCAGTTTAAACTCACACACACACTCACACACAGCTGTATCTGTACGGAGACCCCAACAACCCTTGATTTTTTTGCCAAAAAAATGAACACCTGTTTGTGGGGAATTTTGTCAATGGTCCAAAATTCCTGCATAATTAAGTTTTGTGGAGTGAACAGAGAGGTTGGTTTGGTTTAAATCAGAGTGGGATTGTTTTAAAATGCACCCAAAGCTTACAGAGTCAGAGCTGCTTGCTGTGTGATTTTGATTGGAACAAGAAATCTTCCTCTATAAGAAAATAATAGCAGAAAATAATTCCACAAACTGGTTATAGGTGCCTCACCTGATGCCTAAGACATTGCTAAGAAGCTTTTGGACTTAAAACTGCACCCATTCACAGTGGAGGGATACATGCAGGTTGTACGTATCCCTACATGAGGCAAAATAGTCACCAGAGAAAACTTATTTCGTTCAGATTTGTCACTATTTTACCAATATCAACACTGGGTGTCAATAGTGAATACATCTTCTAGAGAAGTCCGGCTCCTTTCAACATCACTGTAAAGGAATCTGAGTCTTTACCATTTCATACCAAACACACTGTGAAGGAACACGCACAGAGTTAGGGGGGGGATGGGGGGAATGGTGGAATGTGAATACAAAATCAAATGATACATCATAATTCTCTACACAACAAGCCATATTGTATTGTTTGGTGTTTCCTTCATTAGCTAACATAGCTAAAGAATAATGCAAGCTAATATTATGGCAAAGGCCTAGATGATCTCATACCTGCTTATAGACATGCAGAGATATTCAGTTTCTGATATTTGTGAACGCGGCACAGAGAACGGCCAACGCCTAAAGCCACATCCAGAAATGCACACAGAGGCCAGAGCGGGTGCACAGTGGAGTTTTAATTACAAATAAACGTTACAGTGCATAAGCAGAACATAAAATCCTCCACCACTACAACAATTATCTCAACCACGGGCTCTCCAGCCGTCCTTTCTCTCTCTCAGTCACTCTTTCTCCAGCCTTTAGCTCTCTCCCTCTTTACTGGAGAGCCTGATTTTTAAAGAGCTCTGGCCCTCACAACTGGCTCTTATCAAGGGAGGAGTCCCCTGCTCAGTCCTGCAGGGCTGTGAGGGTGCGCCTTTCCTCAGCCTCACACACAGTACATAAAAATGAGGAGGCTTTAAATCTCTGCTAGTATTGTTTTTATGCTGATTTTACTGGTTGTACTTCAGTCCATGTTTATAGGCAGATCATACAATGTTAGAAATCTCATAATCGAGTCTGTTAGTGATTATTCAAAACTCTATGCTGATTGGCATCCATTACGAGGCTGTGTTAGCCCCGTACCTTCAATACTGCACTAAAAAAAGCAAACTTCAGGCACCAAACTTGGATGATCAACTCCACTTTTAAGATGTGATTCCTAGTCAAGCTATCTTGTTCCTCCAGCAATGGTTCATTATTTCAGTTCTGAAGTGTTCTGTAACGGTGAAGTGTTCTGTAATGGTGAAGTGTTCTGTAACGGTGAAGTGTTTGGTAACGGTGAAGCGTTCTGTAACGGTGAAGCGTTCTGTAACGGTGAAGCGCTCTGTAACGGTGAAGTGTTCTGTAATGGTGAAGTGTTCTGTAATGGTGAAATGTTCTGTAACGGTGAAGTGTTCTGTAACGGTGAAGTGTTCTGTAACAGTGAAGTGTTCTGTAACGGTGAAGTGTTCTGTAACGGTGAAATGTTCTGTAACGGTGAAGTGTTCTGTAACGGTGAAGTGTTCTGTAACGGTGAAGTGTTCTGTAACGGTGAAGTGTTCTGTAACGGTGAAGTGTTC
>JBBPDH010221521.1:0-12880 GCA_037974565.1 Clupeocharax schoutedeni
AGAGCTTTGCACAAGAATTCCAATGTGCATGGACTGCTGGTCTCATGCACAAATGGCCAATAAAAATCTTGAATCTTTAATCATGGAAGTTACATGCAGTGTAAAGGGCAGCTGCTGTTTGAATGGTGTAGAAATAAAGTAAAAAAAGAACGGGATACATGGCTTCCTTCGGACAACGTTATATCGACAGTGACTTCTAAGGGTTAAAGCATCCAAATGCCTTATCACAGCGACGGCGGCGCGTGATTCATACCAACAAGCTCCAAGAGATCAGAAGACGAGTGTCACAATGGCTGTGCCTCGGCGCCGCAGAGGAAAAACAGCGTCTATTTCATCACATTACACTGTGGCACAGAGAGAGAAAAGGTCTTGACAAAATAGATTTTCTCAACGGCTTGTTTACACAAATGAATTTCTGGGCTTAAATAATGCATGGGCCTGGCGTCTGAATAATGGCACAGCCAATGAGTTGCTTGTGTGTGGAACAGGACAAATAATCAAACGCTCTAATGGCAGAGGTAGGGAATCATGGGTAATTTATATGTGTGGAGGTTGCAGATGATTTAATCGTTGATGTACTGACTGCTGTGTAGTACTGGATGCCTCAAAGCAGTTTTCTGATTCAGTTGTTGTCATCATAATGCAAAACCCCAAACATACATTTGTTTTGTATTTATTCATTTTAAAGTTTTTAAAGTATCAGAAACTAACCAGGCCAAAAAATAAACAAATCTAAGCCCCAGTGTTAATCTACCTAACCTAATTACAAAAAAGAGACATCAAAACAAGTTCTCCACAAACAGTGACTTTTGAGCTATTTACAAACTTTATAACGCAAAGTAAAGTGAAAGCTTATAGTCATGCGTGAAAACAGCATGGCACTTCTTTTTTTGTAGTTAACCCATTCACCAAGTGAAGCAGCGGGTAGCCACCCATATGGTATCCGGGGGTGGGGCGACATCCCCTGTTCAAGGGCACCTTATTGGTGCCACTGGCGGTCGGGTTCAAACTAGGAATGGGCGAAATGGCCAAGATATCATATTATGATTATTTTTACAGTTAAATCATGATTTTGATTTTATCACAGTATTTATATTGATTTATAACTATATATTTTTTATACTATTCTGCAAGTTATTGAACTGTACAACCAAACTATTTTCCTTTGTCAAAAGTTTAGGCCAAATAACATTTTTGTGCAATTTAGCTGATATGTTTATTTAAAGCTAAATAAATACTTAAATATATAAATAAATACATATCAACAAGAACAAAAATGCCAACTATAAGGGTTTTTTAGGGACCAACTCATCCATTACGTTTTCATTTTCAGGTATTGCTTCCTGCTACGCTCTGAATGAACCAGTATGGGGGAGTGAGACCAGTATGTCAGTGCCGTAGTTCACTTTGGCTGGTTGAGTGCTGTTTCTGTAAGGCGGGCATTAAGTGGACTAGCAAATAGTGTGATATGGTTGAGGGAAAAAGAATTAGGAAGAGCATATAATCGCAATTGATAGAATGTAGTTTATATAGACGATAATATGATATATCTCCCACCCCCAGTTCAAACCCACGACCTTCTGATTACAGGGGCAACTTCCTAATGACTAGGCCACTAGCTGCCCCAAATAATGAAGTACTCAGTTTTAAAGGTACAAACAAGGTCGGAAAAAAGCCAGAGGTCATGCAAGGTAAATGGGGCATTTATACAGAGTGACTTCTAGTTGTTAGTTACAGGGACTGTCCCCCTGGAGATACTGATGGTTAGTGTCTTGCTCAAGGACTCAGCGGTAGAAAGCGGGGGTTCGAACCTGTGACTTCACAGCCATTGGGTTCACCAGCAAGTGTTCTACCCACTATGACACTATCACCCCTGTACTAAATATTAATATGTATAACACACAGTAAGTACACAAAGCAAAGACAATGGTCCCAGGCTATCGTTTGTTGGTGGCCAATGCAGAGCAAAAGGGAGGAGCAGGATGCATACAAAGTGCGCTTATCCAGTCCTACAAGGGCATGGGTGTGGCACATTGCAGGGGTTGGGTCTAAAAGAGAAAGACACTCATTCCACCACCAACAGAAACCAGAAGTGCCACAAAATACAATGAAGGACATTTTGGATTTTGGACCAAAATAAGATTTTGGATCCTATCCCAGTATCTTACACAACTTGGACGACTATGGCTAAATCTATGGCTAAATCTGGCTAAATCACAGTGTAAAGTACTGAACAACATGTTTTAGAGAATGGAGCAAACTATGGATACCTACAGTCAGTCAGTGAGATATTCTGCATCCCCCAGCCACAGAATGGTGGCGAGCAACAGCTGCTAAACAGTGACTAAAGACTAGGAACATGAGGCAGGTCTTATGATCGCCTGGTTCGGTCCCCAGGCTTGGTGTAGACATGTCCCTGCACTGTAAACAATGTTAACTGTGCTATACTGGACCCTAGTGATCCTGAGATGAAGCTCCATGAGCTAAATGTGTGGGAAAATTGGTTATTTCTTATAGCAACAAATAGCACTGGAGGTCTTTTGTGGTGAAGAGAATAAAGGCCTGGGTATCACACAATGCCGTGTCAGATGATAGTGTTATGTGTGTAAACCTCAAAGAAAAAAAAGAGAAGAAATATATAGCTGACGGAAGCAATATCAAGGAATTCTTTAAAGTGTGTTATGTTTGTGATGCAACCTTGACAGGACATTAAAACAGTTTATGGTTTAAACACTGTTTGCAGAGATACAGAGCAGGTTTCTGCTTTTAGTGCTAATAGTTACACCAGTACTGGTGCTAGTTTTAATTCACATTAGTAGTCATCTTTGGAATACTGCCAGTGTTCTTGAAATGAGTATTGAATGAGTCTTCGAGACTGAATAGGTTTACACCTCTGTGGGAGGTGTGCTTTGCATGGATGGCTACATCACAACTTTTCAGCAGCACAACTATTGTTAAAAAAAATGATGTTTTACCATAATATTGCAGAATACTCTGAAGATGGACAATATGTTGTGTCTGAAACTGATTTAAATTAGTCAGCTTAATTTATAATAGAAATTGATGAAAACTGACCCATATAATCATCTATAAGAGCAATAGTATGTTTTTCAGGATATAAGATAAAATAAGCCTTTATAGTCCCACAAGTGGGAAATATATTCCAGTCCTTAGCATAAAATCCCTACTGTACACAATATTGTCAACTACTGTGAGTGGAGCAATATATGGTATCCTTGGGGGTACTGCAAGACATCAAGATTATTCAGTCTAGCCCACATCTACTTCAATATTCAGGCACCGGGACGAATGAAAACACCTGGTTCGGGTGGTCCCTGAAAACTGAGTTGAGAAACACTGCCTCGGGTTATTGCTTGAACATTGCAAACACTTGGAAAGCCCAGAGTGAAATACACTGCCGCTTGTGACGCAGGATTCCATACTGGCCTGTTTTATTTAGACAGGTGTTTCTCAGGCCTTGTCCTGGGACGTTCTGAGCGTTTCAGAGTTTTGCTCTATTTTCAACAGTCCTAATTCGACTCACCAGCTAATTAACAAGCCCTTCTTGTGCTGAGCCGGGTGTGTTAGAGCAGGAAAAAACGCTAAACTATGGAAGCGGGTGAGTGGACACCGGAACCAGCACTGAGAGCCGGCAATTTAGCCTGCAGTCTAGTGGGAGCGCAAATTAGACAAATTACTTTTAAGCCTGACAGAATACGCGTTTCTGGATTCGTCAGCTTAAGTGTCCGGCCACTCTCCTTGCCAGCCGTGAATTCCGGCAGATGTGCATCGTGACGCCGAATAATCTCATGGTTCGAAATTACAGTGATTACACTCTTCCCCCAAGCAGCAACGCATGAAATAACCTGTCTCTCACAGACTCGCCACAGCCAGCCTGCCATTTGCTTCTCACTCCTTCTAACATACAGGCTCATTGTTTCATTTTCAAGGGCTCTGCCACTTGCCCGACTGCTTAGCCGCTTGAAGTGCTCGGTTGAAACAGCGTCACACCTTTTGTCCCCCGAGAGACAGGTGCGTTGGAGCCGAACAACAGCAAACAAGAGTCCGGGACAGGCAGGACCCTCCCACGGTTTTAAATCGTAACCTATTGGCTTCATCAAAGCCACCCATGCATAATATCCCATTTAATCCCAATGGTCACAATAGTGAACGTTTTTTTTTATTGTTGTTTTTTTTGGAAGCTTTAAAAGTGTTGTTTTGGCTTTGGGCAGCTAATGCAAGTTAAAAAACCCATAAATTGCATCAATGTCATGTGACTTGTGTGAATGGAGACATGACCACGTCCCTTTACATCCAGCCTGCACATCTGGAAAGAGATGTCTGCCTCAAACCTGTACAAGAGAAAGTTCATAAAAAACCCCTGAAATAACAGATATTACTAAAATATTTTGAACACATATTTTCTAAAGGGTCTACTACTAATATTTAATGAGAATTATATTCCTGCATGCATCTCTTCACTGTAAGAAGAGTAAATGTAAGCATGGCAACAATTGTTGCCGCTAGCATAATACATACTCATAGTGCTAGTTATGCTACCTCTCAAAGGTTTTGGCTGTTTATTCTATTTATCTTTTTTTATCTTTTTTTAAATCTTTTTTTTCTACACAACTTAAAACTATCAGAGGTCAGGCCGGGGGTGTTACATGAGATCTTGGTGGGAAGAGCGGCCTACCGTTGGGGAGTGACCAGCTGGGTTGCTGCAGTGGGATCCGCCCTGCTGGGGGGCGGGCCTTGGGGTCTTGGATCTTTTCAGTGCATGGATGGCCCTCCACCGGGGGGGCCCTGCACCGCGTGAGTGGTCGCAGAGGGTCTAGGGTTTCCCTACCCATTCCCTACACATGCACCACATAGTGGGAGTAAATAGGTCAAATAGGTCAAAAAATTTATTTATGTATTTTCCCATCGGCAACAATTGTTGCAGAGTATAAAACCTACATTTTCACTATCATAACCACCAAGAAATGAAAAAATTCTAACATATTGTGTGTTAGGGAAGTCTAAGGAGTAAAATGCATGCACTTATTTTGCAGGGAAAATTTTGGGATTAAACGGGATATGCACCTAACGGTACAGAAAGTGGGTTATGTCTTTGCCTTTAGTTTTTTAAAGACATTTTTCATTAGCATCATGCAAACTACATGAAAAATCATCATATTTGCCTCAAATCACAACAGGCTGCTAAAGGTGTCACACTTTCAACATTGTAAATACCTTGACGACAAATCTGAAAATTAGAGACTCAATTTTCTTTACAATGGTGGTGATAAGGACCAGATGTCATGATGTCTACAATACAAAAATAGCCAATGCAGCTACATTCTACAACCACCAGTTAAGCTACACCTTCAGATGTATACAATGTAATGCTTAAAATGGTATAATGCATTATAAATATTTTCAAATATTGTTTAAAGGACAAAACTGTTTCTAATAACAAACAACGTACAGTATTTGCCATGATGTTGAGTAGGCCATGATGTTGAGTAGGAAAGTAAGGAAATTTTAGAGAACTGGAATGGGATTGTACTGATACAGATAGGGCTTATCAGTACCGATACTTATTGATACTCTTATGCAAAAAATCTGCAGTAACTTTATTATTATTTTTTTTTCAGAAATAATAAACTAAACTGTTTTTCTACCCATAGCTATGAATGTCTGGTCAAACAATGGTGGCATTATGCGTGGCTCCTGTCTCTCCAACTCTTCCAATGTGTATTGGAATGTATCAACATTGTTAATTTGCTGACAGCAGCACCATTTGTCCAGGAAATCATCCATATTTCAATACTGGCTTATCTGGAACTGGTACCAATCTAGTACCTGTTCTAGATACCCATCCATTGGCGCTGGAACCATTATAGCATTTCACAACATTATAGCGTCCCCCCCCACCCCTCCAATCACACACGCACACACACACTTTTCTCCTCCGGGACAACAGTTGAGATGCAGAGCCTTGCGTCCCACCACATTAAAAATCAATATTGGAGTGTAATAATAAACTCATTCTGAATTACTTTGTTATGTCTGGAATGGTTACACAAAAAATCTACTTTATACTGCTGTCCATTTACCTCAGATATAAACAATCCAGGCTAACGTGACTAACAAACACTAGAAGTCAATATTCAGCCAAATCATTTCTGTAAATACATCCCCAAAACTTGACACTCAAACCATGTCCGGCATGATGAAGTCTCACAGACCTCTTTGGAGGGACCCCTAAGGGATTGGAGGGACCCCTAAGCTGCAGTGTGAGGGTGGACTTCAGCATCTGGTCCACCTACAGGCTGGGAAAATTCACATAGATGACTCTGAGCCACACACACACACACACACACAAACACACACACACACTTATTCAGTTACATCACACAGATTTAGTGCCACTCTACAGCTCATGTGTGTTCTCCCTTTATATCCCTTTCTATCCCTTCCCCACACACTTCCTCACATCCATAAATCACCCCACCTAACCTAATAAAACATCAGCAGCCAAACACACCAGATTTCCATTAATTATGAGCAAACACAACTGCATCAAGGGTAAAACTCTTCAGAGTGATCGATAATAATTAGAGGAGAGACGTGTAACCCTTTGTGGCAGCTTGTGTTGTGACACGCTGCATTACAATACATTTCACAGGAAATGAACAATAAGGGGAAAGTTGAATTGTTTTACTTTATATGTGGAAAAAATGCAATGTCTAGAAGACTACAAATAGAGAAAAAAAATCTGTACTGCGAAACTGACGGAGAGTGTGATACTTTTTAATATTTATGATTTCAGTATTCTGAAATTCCGGTATACCTACCAATATATTGGAAATGCATGACTGAACTTTTAACTGCAGTGATTCAGGGTACATTTGTGATTGGTCACGATACATTGTGCACATAGATAATCTGTCTGTGTTCAGTTAGGGGATCGTGCAAATATTGTAGACTTTTGTAATATTAATATTGCAAATGTTATGTAGGAAATATAACATAAAAAGCAAAACTATTTCCTCTGTGATCATTCTGATTCTGATTAATCCTAACCTGGGTTGCCAGTGGTAACTTCATAGACAAGTCTCCAGTCAATTGCAGAACTAGTTATACATATCTTTTCACAATTCTGAATACAGATCAATATACTCAGGCTGTCCTACACGGACCTACAGTTTCTGAAAAGAATCTTGGCTTACATGAGAAGCTCTGGTCAAAAAACCTTCTGGATAAACTGCTGTACAAGATTTTTAAAGAGCCCTTTAAAAATCAAAACCCTTTTGGCTAAGAATGAATGACGAATTCTTTTTCATTATTCCAAAAAATCCTTTCATAGCACCTTTATTTTCCAGAGTGAGGAGTGCAATATGATTGCTGGAGAAGCAGGGCCTGGTGGCTGGGTTTCTAGTCGATAAAGCAGAAGGGTATTACTTCTGGCTGCCAGCTTCTAATGACATTCCAGCCACCAGTGGCCTTGACACGGAGAAGGCGCTCACAGATAACTCATTCTGAAGGTATGAATTAGATAACAAACGCTGTCATTCACTTCTTTGTGGGAATTAGCTCTGGTGGAGTGGGTCCAGAATGGCTGATTAGAATGGTCCTCACCTTAAGAGCAGAGGCACGGGCCTTTAATTGCCCTTCTTTGTCTGCTCTAGTAATGGTGAGCAGGGTTTGCTGGGACTGTGCCTCATGTTGGCTTGATCTCAGGTCTTGAAGGCTGGCTAGAATGCCAGTGGGAGGTTCCCAGAGCTTCTAGACCCACTGACCCTCATCAGAGCTCAAGAAGCACAGACTGCCTCAGTGGGGGATTTCTGCAGGATATTCTGGGTTCAGTGCCAAGGAGCACACTTCAGATGGCTTAGCTAAACGTCTATAACTTCAGCGTGCTGTGAAAATGTTGAAGGCTGAGCCGTCAGAACACACATCAAGATTCAATTAGGAGAATGTGTTCTGTCTCCCGGGTCAGATACTTAAAGATTTTTTTTTTAATGTAGAGTTTCTGAAGGTTAGCTCCAAACTTCACACTCTGCCTCACTAACATTTGCTTCCTGTGAGTTAAAAGACAAAATCTGTCATAACACCACTAGTCCAGGCCTGTCCGCAGTTGGATTTTTTTTTTTCTGATGAAAGGTTAGCGATCCAGGCCAAAAGTTTGGAGTGAGGGTTAATTTGTTAGAGACAGAATTCCAGCAGCACTTCTGTCTGCAAAGTCCATGTCTGAGAACTAATACCACGATCTGTCTTTTATACCATGAAATACATGGCAATATGTTCACAAATCGGCAGTCTGATGTTGGACGAGAAGGCCTGGCTCACAGTCTCCACTCTAATTCACCCCAAAGGTGTTCTGCTGGGTTGAGGTCAAGACTCTGTGCAGGCCACAGTCAGGTTCTTCCACACCAAACTCGCTCGTCCATGTCTTTACAGACCTCGCTTTGTGCACTGTTGCACAGGCTTGTTGGAACAGGAAGGGCTCGTCCCTAAACTGTTTCCACAAAGTTGGGAACATGATTGTCCAAAATCTCTTGGTATGCTGAAGGGGGCATAGCCCAACTCCTGCAGTCAAACAAGTACTGTTCTCCTGGCACCCCAAGCCCAGATTCATCCAACAGATTGCCAGATGGAGAAGCTCTAGAGTCCAGTGGCAGTGTGATTTACACATTGCATGAAGCTCTCTACACTGTTCTTGAGCTAATCTGAAGGACATATGAAGTTTGGGGGTCTGTAGCAATTGACTGCAGAAAGTCGGTCATCTCTGTGCCTCAGCATCCTCTGTGCGTCAGTTTACGTGGCACCACTTTGTGTCTGAGTTGCTGTCGTTTGCAATCTCTTCCACTTTGTTATAATACCACTGAAAGTTGACCGTGGAATATTTAGTAGCGAGGACATTTCATGAGGTGGCATCCTATCATGGTCCCACGCTGGAATTCACTGAACACCTAAGAACAACCCGTTCTTTCACAAATGCTTGTAGAAGTGGTCTGCATGCCTAGGTGCTTGAACTTATACACATGTGGCCCTGGAAGAGATTGGAACACCTGAATTTTATTATTTTGATGCGTGAGTGAATCCTTTTGGCAAAATGGACAAAACGCCTGATGCGTCCCAGTGCTTTTGTCTATATACTCTGTCTGTGCTTCCAATGCAAATTTGAACCATGGTGTTGATGCTAAAGGTCCCTTCATCTGTAGTGGGTGCCAGATCCCAAATTCCAGTTAAATTCTGTTGATGGATGTTGTTGGCTTAAATTAATTGCTCTTGGCTCCAGAGGTGTGAAGCATCTTTGTAACTGCTATAATAGAGCCATCAGGTGTAAATAGCTTATTATTGTGCATCGTGTCTGGCCACAAGCTTATTCTGAATCTTGTTTGGTAAGAAGCCTATTCTAAGCCATGTTTGGACAGATATAACTGTAATTTTTTTTGTTTTACCACCAGATCATTGTTTCTACTTTCTACTAAGATTTACCTCACACAAAAATTGTAGAACAACTGTCTAAACTATTACCAGTTTGCACATTTACAGTACCTTTTAGACCTTAACAGAATTATAGAACACTACCATGGATTTCTGGCGACTTTTGTAGATTATTTTCGTTATAAAGCCATCAGATAATTACAATTACAATATAATTTGAAAGGTTAAAGTTTATTAAAGTTTATTAAGTTTATTTATATATATGTATCATAGCCAATCAACATGATCTAAAGGCTGAACCCAGCCCCACTTCCCCAATAATATCCATGACATCCCTTTCCTTTGAGTGACTGAATCAAGATAAGACATGTGTAAAGAAGCTGATCCCATTCTCAGACACTCGTTTAACCTGCCAAGATGAGAAACAGAGATAAACAGAGATAAAAGGCTAGCTAATCAATTTAGATGATTTCTATTAGATATGACCATATCTGTACAGATTTTGTGTACACCATTTAAATTACTCGACAAGCTGTCAGTCATGAATACATTACATGAACAAAAGTATTGGGACACCATTACAACAACAGGGACTTTTATGAAACTGCATTCAAATGCCTAGGCTTTGAAATGGAGTTGGTCCCCCTTTCCTCAAATAACAGCTTCCACTCTTCTTGGAAGGTTCTCTACAAGATTTTGCAGTTTCTGTAGGAATTAGTGTCCATCCATTCTACAGAGTGCGTATGAGGTCAGGTATTGATGCTGGACGAGAAGGTCTGGCTCACAATCTCTGTTCCAGTTCATCCCAAAGGTGTTGGATGGGATTGAGGTCAGGGCTCTGTGCGGGCCAGTCAAGTTCTTCCACACCAAACTCATCCAGCCATGTCTTCATGGGGCTTACTTTGTGCACTAGAGCACAGTCAAGCTGGAGTAGAAAAGGTTCTTCCCCAAACCGTGTCCACAAAGTTGGAAGCATGGTGTCGGCCAAAATGTTCCTGGGGTGCTGAAGCATTAAGATTGTCCTTCACTGGAAGTAAGGGGCCTAAACCCTGAAAGACAAGTGTGTCCCAATGCTTTATGGAATATGAACTTGCCCACAGTTCAGTAAACTAAACTAATTATAAAAATACATCGCTAAAAAAAAAGAACTATCATTGCTACTACGTAGACAACGCCAAAAATGCAAGACGGTACAGATCACAAGCTCGTTTTGTTGAATCCGCACTGAGAGTTTAAATCAAATTGATTATCTGTAGAGGCATATTTACTCAGCTAACACTATGAATGAAAGAGACCTTGCATCTACATGATGCCAATTAAAAACTGATGCTTCTAAATCTCATCACATGCACCGTCTCCAAACCCTGGAAATGAACTCGAACCATCCTGTGCAACCAACCCCAATCTGTCTGGCACAGTAAAGCAGTGGTGCTGATTCTGATGTGTACAAAGTTTACCAGCAATTAAAGCCTCTCCTCTCATGGGCTGCAGGTCATTCTTCCAGCAGCAGCACTGTTTGGTAAACGCCAGCTCTGTCCGATATTTCTACACAGCCGTTATATAAAGGCCTCAATAATTCATGCCAGCACATCAGAAGAGAGAGGGTATACACACACACACACACACGGACACACCAACACACGCACAGATACTCAAATGTGAGTGTGCATTCATATACCCCCACCCCCCACACACACATTCTAACAAGCATGTACCCATGTAGGTTTGCACACTTGCATACACATTCATACACAAGTGCACACACAAATATGGGCACACTTGCACACACACAGGTACACAAAAACATTCACAAAATCATGCATTTGTGTACTCATATTCCAAATATACACCCAAACACACATACGCACAAATGCATACACTCAGGGATGCACACACACAGTTGCAGTACAGCAAACCAATTCTGTTTTGGGTCCTATGTCCTATAGGGAAAAGGCCCTATATTATTAAGATAACATTCAAATAAATAACAACATTGAAATGATTCGTTTGTAATATACACCAGAACATGGGGCCCATGTTTTTTATGTGGTAGTAAAGATCTCCCCTGTAGGACCTATGTAGAAGCTCGCCGGAGTGCCACTCTCTTCCAGCTCACAGGGCAACTCACCACTGTATGGATGTGAAGCAAAACCTGTTTTGGGGTTATGGATCAATAACTCACTCACACAGATAAAAAAGATAGATTCTACTGATTCTGTGGCTGTTGTTTCGCTAGATCTCACTTCAGCTGCTCATTTGTAAATTGGATTTGACTGATTTGTTGAGGAATGATCTGTGTGTCAGGTAAAGCCAATAAACCTTCCATCACAACTCAGTCCTCCAAGATCAGGCTGTAGACACTCCCTCTCTCCCGATGAGTCGATTCTCTTATTTCGCAAAGTAGGGGCTCGTTCTGCACAGATGAAAGCAGTCAAAGCTCTGTGTGCCATGCTGCTGCTCATTAAGCAGCACGTGAGTGTGAATACGGTACCATTGCGTGAGATACTGGGATGAAAAAAAAATGAAGCTTTAGGACTGATCAGATAAAAATGGAGTGTAGCGAGTGTACAGTGATGCAGAGCGTATGTCACACATGAAAGAAGCCTGTGTGGAACATCCTCTCCTCAGCTTTCTTTGAGACCAGCGGGAGTCATTACAGTACTGACGAGATCACACTCCACCCTGACTTACGCACCAGCTCCCATATACACACAGATGCAAATACATGAGAGCACAAAAGCCAGGAGAGCTTCTGCAGCCCTATACTTGCATGGTGATGCACGATATCACTTTCTTTTCCAGTACTGAATGTCAATACCAATATCGATATTGGGCCAATATCTTCTAATAAAATCCTACTGACATTTAAAATGAGCTGTTTCTAACCGAAACTCCCTTTAATAAGCATGTAAAAGTACCTAACACAATCTATTTAAAACACGCAGGAAGTGAGTGTGTGCTGCTTCGGGCTAGATCATAGGTGCTTAAACAGAACTAACTGTCTCCCATCACTTTCTTTGGACTATGTTGTCCGCGGGGAATCTCTGTCCATCTGTTTAGACTGGCTGACCACCACTGGGGCTCCAGGTTACCACCTCATCCCGGATTTGCCCTCACTGTGGACCCTTGCCCAGGTATCCTCGACTGGTTTTGAGTGTTGTTCCAACTCCTCCTACTCTGCCTCCAACAAAAACTCCCACTACTGACTCTAACCACAATGATCCTCAACACGGACACGCCACAGAGAAGCGTTCTGAGCCCCATGCTGTACTCCCTGTTCACACACGAGTGTGTCCAGACACAGCTCCAACACCATCATCAAGTTTGCTGATGATACCTCCATTGTGGGCCTGATCAACAACGATGATGAGACGGCCTACAGAGAGGAGGTGAGACTCTTGGCAGAGTGGTGTCAGGAGAACAATCTCTCTCTCAACATCAG
>JBBPDH010221594.1:0-12873 GCA_037974565.1 Clupeocharax schoutedeni
GAGGAGAGACTCTGAGTGTGTTGGGAGGAGGATGTTGAGGAGAGACTCTGAGTGTGTTGGGAGGAGGATGTTGAGGATGGAGCTGCGGGGAAGAATAGAAGAGGATGATCTAGTAGGAGGTTTATGGATGTGGTGAGAGAGGGCATGCAGTGCAGTTGATGTAAGAGAGGAAGATGTAGAGGAGAGAAAGAATTGGAGATGGTTGATACGCTGTGGTGACTCCTAATCAGGAGCAGCCTAAAGTAGAAGAAGAATAAGAACTTTCATTTACTTTTTTTAACATCTATTCTTGTTATACAGTAAACCCCCAGTTTTATGCGGATCAGGAGTCGTGGATTCAGTCACCTTTTTTTTGAGAACTTTCTTGAGAAAACTCAGTTTTATGCAGAAACTATTTTGTGGCACTAAATATATCTTTTCTGGATGTTTTCACACAAGGGCAGGCACACCAGGGTTAAGCCACTAAGCGTGATTTCTCTGCAGTGCACTCCAGGAGAACTTTCCAAAGACACCTCATTTGCATTTTTAGCCCGAGTAGATCAGGGGTTATTCCCAAAAACATTTCACCTCGCCGCAGTGTCCCAATACTTTTGTCTAATGACCGGCTGCTCTTGGAACTTAACCAATTACTGTATTACAACAATATTGAAACAACCACTGTTGGCAATTCATTATTTCAAATCAGCCAAGACATATG
The DNA here is from genome assembly GCA_037974565.1 of Clupeocharax schoutedeni. Classification (NCBI taxonomy): domain Eukaryota; kingdom Metazoa; phylum Chordata; class Actinopteri; order Characiformes; family Alestidae; genus Clupeocharax; species Clupeocharax schoutedeni. The sequence goes on from JBBPDH010221594.1 coordinate 698, forward strand.
TGGTGTCCAAAGTTGTTTTTTGGTGTCAGAAACCAAATAAACAAGTCTATATAAGATTTCTTACAAACCTGACACAGTATGAGGCAAGCGTGTGATGATTTAGATATGCAGTCTGCATTCCCCTGAAAGGCTGGAATAATCGCAACTGTTTCAAACAAACCCTGCAAAAACAAAACATTCTCAACTTCTAATGTGAGTTAATGTAAAAAGATTTTTGGACAGTTTCTATTAGTCAGTTCCTCTATACATTTAGACGCAGTGAAACCATTCGCTGCTATTATATTTAAAATAGAAAAAACAAAGATACTAGGTTTTGTTTCGATAGTGACAGTTCACTGAAAAAAGCTAGATTTTGTGCATTTTGTGGTGTACTCCACAGTTTGGAATAGCAAGAAGATATATTTCATGATTTGAAATAACAGAAAGATTAATTTTTCATATGGCTGAGCTCAGCCTGCACTCCCAGCTGGGAAAAACGGGAAGGAAGCATCTGCGCTCATCAGCATCAAGACACCCTGCAGATCGGCTGAGCCTCACATCATCTCTAGCAGAAGCAGCTCTCATACATTATCATGCACAAATGAACAAGAAGTTCATCAGACGTGACTTGACGACTATCTACAGCTGGGCAATTTCTTCAATCATTTTTTTCCATTGATTTATAACTTGAAAATCACTGCAACAATGCAAAAACCCTACAGACCATTGATCCGAATTAGGGCTGTTAAAGGGCAGAGAAAGTTTTGCATTTTATTGTGCCCCATATGGACCAACTGGCATCAAATTTTTCATAAAATCATGTGATTTACAGTAAACGCGGTTCAGCAGTCGTGACTCCAGTCTCATGGTTTTTCAGAGAAAATATTTTTGTGGAAACACCCCGCACATTCGCAAAAACCGCAGATATCCTCCACATATGCTTTTGCTTTTGTGACGTCCAGGCCTCATCCATCACTCCCGCCTCGTCCTCGTGCTGGTTGTTTATGTTTGGCCACTGTGGTTAGCAAGGCAATCAGACACCTGAACGGAATGAACCTCCACTGCTTAGCACCGCCCCAAACATAAACAACCAGCACAAAGACGAGGGCACGTGGCGGAAGAGGCCCAGGCGTCACAGCTATTTTCATACCAATAATTTTTAATGCATTTTACAGCTATATTATTAAGAAAAATAAAATGTACAAATTTTGCTACATAAATATTAATGTATTAACGTTTAACTACATTTCCATATAAAAAAATAACTTTTTTATTTTTTGGTACTGTGCAGAGAAACAGAAAGAAAGCGCATCTTGAGAAAGCAGTGAAGGAGTAAATACCGCTGCGTGTGCAGTCTATACAGTGGTAACATTGCTATTTGCATGCTAGCAATGCAGGAGACAACAGTTCAGTGTAAACTGTACAGTATGTATATGGGTTTACCTTTACCTTTAGTGTTTTGGGAGCCTATTTGGGGAAATACTTTGGGCTTACACTGTTAAAATAAGCATTTTTAGGCATTTTTTCACTACATATTCATATTTTTTTTACAACGCACGGGTACTCTTGAAACGATAAGCATGGGGGTTTCAAGATGTATGGATATTTTCAAACTAAGCTCCACTCCGGAAGGACTAATTGGCATTTGGAAGCAATATTGTTTAAGAGAATGTCTGTTTTTTGTCAATTATTGACACTTAAGAGTAGGGATGCACCAATACCGATACCGGTATCTGGTATCGGCCTCGATACCACATTTTCTAAAGTACTCGTACTCCGATACCGGAGGCCAATACCACGGTCTGAGAAATGTCTATGTTTGAGCGGCGTGTAAGGGGTTAATCACAGGCGCCGAGTGCCCGCTCCCAGCCCCCGGCTGCAGCTCAGAGCGGGGAGAATGAGAGGCGGGAGATGTCAGTGGTGTGGAACTATTTCAAAGTGAATGAAGACGACAAAACAAAGGCGGACTGCAAATTGTGTTCAGCGAAATTGTCCAGAGGAGGCTCAAATGGTAGCGCATTTAACACAAGTAATTTAATCAAGCCCCTAAAATCCCAACACGACGAGTACAGAGAGTGTACCCACGCTTCTAAACCAACACAACCCACGCTGCAGCAAACTCTCGTAAGACAAGAGAAAATGACCAGAGACAATCCACGTGCTGTTAAAATAAGTACTCTGCATCGGTATCGGTGAGTACTGAAATGCAAGTACTTGTACTCGTACTCGTTTTCCAAAAAAGTGGTATAGGTGCATCCCTACTTAAGAGTGATGTCTTAGCCAGGATTCGAACCCTAGTTTCCTCTGTGCAGGGCTGATGAGTTATCATGTGTATCGCAAAAATGATTAATCCTTCTTGATAGGTTCATGGGGACCCTGCATTCAGATGATGACAATAATGTTGCAAAATTACTGAAAGCAATAAATACATTCCCAGCACAAAACACACTAATATGCCCATATCACTGCTGTGCTGAGAATGGTCAATCAATTTTCTCAATGACCCTAACTCTGCACCTCCACCAGCTTGTAATCTTTTTAAAGTGGCCAGGCTAATTGGCTGCCAACCAGGGCTACAGTTAATGCATATCAAAGGGGCGTGTGTGTATGTGTGTGGGTGTGTGTGTATGTGCATGTGTATGTGTATTGTGGTTGAGATTTAGGGCAGCTTAAAGCACCGGCTCTTAATCATGTCTATAGCGATGTCCAGCTCAGAGATAAAAGTGAGAGACTGCGTGCTGTAAATGACCCTGCTGAGACCATACATTGCTAGCCCCTGGATCAAAGGAGGAGACCTGGCGCATACCAAGATGATATTGAAGAAGATCACCAACCAAGCCTACTGATGATCATCTGCCACATCGTTTGTGAAATGTTGTACTCAAATACACTACAACGTCTACAGACAGCTAACTCACACAGAATCAAAGAAAGTAAAGGTCAAGACTGACCTCTCACACTAACAAGCATCTCCAATACCGGAACATCCCTGACTTCTGATATATGCCATTAGTGGAGATGACAACAAACTGATATTGGTTTTGGGCCAGTAAATGCTGGATGGGAAAAAGAATTCAATCCAGTCTTGTAAGAAATCAGGCATGAAATACCAAACCATTCACACTGTGAGGTCATGATGTAATATTAGGGCCCTGGCGCAAACCAAGCAGAAGTTGAAGAACTAGTAGAAGTCAAGCCCACCAATGATCATCTGCCATCAGCTCACTGTCACTTAACATCCTCTGTAACTTCAAAATGCAAAAACATTACTTTCACCTACATCTGTGACATACAAAAACTGTGAGCTGCTTTGGATTAAAGCATCTGTCAAATTACATAAATGTTACAGTGAGAAAACGGGTCATTATGAAGCTCACGTTGGCTGGGTCCACTGAAGCTACTTAAACATGCAGCCTTACAGTCAATACTTATTAGTCAACTCCCAAAAATGCTCAAGTGAGTCACCAGTTGATTGTAATACCTCACCATACATACTATATATGTGGTTTAAACGCGTAGAAACAGCTACGTGTAGAACATATAAATGGGTAGAGGATGAGGGTTGTTGGCAAAGGGTACAGCAGGCCTGCAGGCTCTCGGCTAGCATCATGTCCAGTTGAAGAAGATGCCCCAGGAGATCCAGAAGTGCACGCGCCTGCTGCAGGCTTTACAGTCATGCCGAAGACATGAGAACATGTGACAGCACATATAGAGACGCAGATCAAAATATGCCATGCTGATGCTGGCCTCCTTACGAAGGCTCTAGAGTAGAACCGATTTAAAAACGTCTAAATGCACCACACCATTACGCAACATGAGGGCCAAACTGCATAAAACATAACAGCTCTAGTGTCACAATTTGCCACAACACGTCTGCACTAAAGATACCCTGGTGCAGGCTGCCGTGGCTCATTATTGTGATGCCACAACATGGCATCATCTTATGTTTACTGTAGCAATTCTGATGATTAAGGGGTTGCAGGAATGAGTTGACAAATAAAATAATAAAACAAACAGTCCTTAGTATTACATTAATCCACCTGTGGAAAACAAGGCCTAGACAAATATTTATTAAATATCAGCAATATGTATGAGTGTGTGTGTGCCCTGCAGTGGCCTATGCCCCGCCCAGGACGAGTCCCTGCTTCGTGGCCATTGGGTCCAGGACAGGCCTCGAGTCCCACAACCCTAGTAACGATTAAACAGTTACAGAAAATGAATGAATGCATGTTTGGTAGCTCCTCCTGGTAATAGAAGCAGGAGGAGTACCCTAAGGATCATTTTGTGACACAGTGAAAAGATTCTGCCACAGTGAAGCATCTGATCTGTTCTATGAATATGAAAACTACACAGCGAGGGAGAAGAAGTCGAGCCATTTCTTTCACAAGACACAGTGGGACGGTTAGCAGAACAACACGAAAACATCTTCTGTAGGATTCAGCTTTCTAATTCAGACAACCTTTTGTTTGCTTTGAGTTAAGAATTTGCAAAATACGTCAACTGTGGGCCTTTTTGAAATGCAAAAAAAATGTGTTGATGTGGAAAAATATTCTGTGATGAGGTTTCAGTCCATGGTTTCCAGCTCCATGGCAAGTATCAACTCAGAGATCCACTTCAATGGGAGGAAGTTCTACACATGTCTGAGCCTATTGTTTTCACTGGTGCTATTTTTAGAAGGTCACCTCTGAAATGGTTTGCAGCGCAAAACAAGCACCCTTGATGATATCGGACATGAACACCAGTGACAGGACTTGGCTGAGAGTGGGGAGATAGAAGGAAAAGGAGAAAGAGGAATAAAAGAAGAGCGAGAGAATGTGCAACTCAAGCAGTTTGGCTGCATGGCATGGCAGTCTCTGGAGACCATGAGGAGTAAAGGGCGGTCTAAGTGCACTGGATGCCCACAGACATGCCATGCAGGCTGCCATCTGTGACGAGTCCTGGTGCCTCTCCTGCTCGGCTAAAGTTGCCCAGCTGGCACCCCCTCCCTGCACCCAACACACAGCCAATACAGGCCTGCAGTCAGAGTAACTCACTTCGCCCCCATTAGCGTACTGGCAGGACTTCAGACTGGGCGGCGTATGAGAACCGTCCTATTGTGAACTCTGTAACCCAGGGTTTGTAAGTATCTGCTGAAGCATAAATTATGCAAACCGACAAAATGATGAGAAAAGCAAATACCAGCAAAGAGGTCAATTTAATGCCATGGTTATAGTTACAGGTTTAAAATGTACATGGTTTTTCCAGCAGATCTGTAGATTTTCTGTAAATGCTGCAAGTAGAGCTGTCTGATTTAAACTTGTTGAATAATAATAACTGAAAGTAATACAAACTTATTGGTAAATTATATAAACTACACACATACCTCATATGGCTTCAGTATCAGAGATATTTACTTACAGTTGCTGACCACTTCATTATAAGATAAGACAAGATACTTTATTCATCTCCATGGGGAAATTACAAGAGTTGCTGCCAGGGTGCGCGGCGCCTTCAAAGTATGAGATACAAACATATGAACTACAGTCTACAGCCCTTTGAAATTCTACAGACTGTAGTTCATATGTTTCTGCACATAGTCCCCCCCTTTAATCTGTTAATTAGTGGTCAGAACACCCACTGGACCACCACTGAGCAGGTTTTTTTAGGTGATGGATCATTCCCAGCAATGCAGTGATAGTAACATGGTTGTTTAATCCATCTTATTGGCCAAACTTCAATGCAAAGTTATTGATAATAGTTCATCTGATGCTGCACAGTTTGTGCTAGTAATCCTCTAGTCCCTCATTAGCCAAGCAGTGAAGGAGCAATGTGTTATTCAGACTTAAAAAAAAAAGAGAAATGAAGAGGAAGGGAAATTTGATTACCCATGTAGTAGCAATGATGCATGTATCATATTTTTCTGCAAACAAAGAAACACCGAAACCAAGATTCAGTCATTCTCAGCCTCCTGGCTATGGTTTTCCAGTTATCAAGTCAAGTAGGTCAAGTTAAGTAAGTGTTTGCTTTCAGTTCAGCCATGTATACTAAAACCAAACAGAACCATGATGCCACACAAAGAACAGAAACAGACAACACCAGTCTACATCAGTGCAGGCAGGACAGCACTACACAGAGCGCAAAGAGAAAGAGAGTGCAAGACTTCCTGTTGTAGTACTAGTGCAGTATTATGAAAGATTATATTGCAGTTTTTTAGCAGCAGAGTCATTAAGTGTAAAAAATGTACTTAATTAAAAAGACTGAAGTGGGCAGGAAAATGAACCAGGGGACGAAACGGTTTCCCTTCGTGGCAGTGAATGACTGTGTGCTACAGAACCTTTCATAGAGAGAAGTGAGAGAGGATGTGGGAGGGGTCATCCACATGGCCGGTGGTTTTGCGGAGGCAGTTTGAGGTATATTTTATTATTCATATAGTAATATATCTTTAATCTCCAAATGCTTGTATACGTTTTCATGCTCTATCACAAGCAAGGTGAGCAATTCTATTAGCAATTCAGACTTTCAACATGAACTCCAGAAGTCCAGCTATAGAGAGTGCAAGACGAAACACTTAGGCGACCCAGGGAAAAGTGTGAAGAAGAACTACCCCAACACAGAGGTGCCCAACCACCGGGCCGTGGCCCGGAATCGGTCCGTGAGTCGTTTGGTAACGGGCCGCACAGAAAGACAGAATAAAAGTATTTTATTCATTATCAGAGTCTGAAAGATCTTTTATTTTTAAGTGATAAGCTACATTCAAAAATGTTTAAACAAACACACTTTGTTTTTAGTTGCATCTGTACCAGTCCATGAAAATATTGTTTTTACACCAAACTGGTCCGTGGCACAAAAAAGGTTGGGGGCTGCTGCCCTAACAGAGGTCATTTTAAAGGGTTCAGTCTTTGTGATTTTCTCATGACAGATGCCTCATGTAACAGTACTCTGCTCAGAGGTATGTAGGCCAGCCAGGCAAATCTAAACACGCACACTATGATCTTGTCCTGTTGCCTTGGTAACTTCACTTCTGTGTGTTTTTCACTTGATTGTGTGCTATTGTTCTGGATAGGCTTACAGGAAATCTGTGATTCTTCCGCTCTATACATCTCTCCATCACTGCAACCCAAAAGGGCCAGATGAGCCAAAGTGGATGGTCAGAGTGGGCCAGGAAGCAACACAGCATCCAGTGGCCTGAAAAATTGGCAGGATTGACTGCATATTGCCTGTCTGAAGGGTGGTCCTGCCATACTCTTTATGTTGGGGTACGATGGAAACTGTCTGTAACTGAACTGGAAGCAGAGTTACAGTATAAGTGAATGTGACATTTATATTATCAGAGTTTCAAGAAGGAAAAGGGGCAGAAAACAGCTCAGCACGCTTGCAGTGGACAGCAACAAGTTACAATGACGGTCCTTTGGGAGTGGGGAGTGGAGAGGGGGCCTTCTTAGGCACTAAGAAACAAAGTGGAGGAGAACGAAAATACAGGACAGCCCACATGCAGCAGCAGAGTGGCAAAGTAAAGTCACTGCAGGATTAGCGCTGTTCCCAGATCACTGGCAGCCTCAATATGAGGGTTCAGAAAGACCAGAACCAACATGTGCACCATGGAGAACCAGCGCGAGAGCCATTCTTTCTCTTCTTTCTGCAGAGTGGAGTGCACCTGGCTGCAGCAAGCTGGAAAATAAAAGCGCATCAGCATATGGCATTCCAGATTAGTGGATTAGCTCCTTAAAGGGTGAGTCACAGGGCCACAAGCCCTAATCTCCAGATCCTCCTATCGATGAACAGAGGAATAAGGCGCTCTAAGAACTGCAGCGCTTGTCAATATCCACACATTTCTTTCTCTGACCCATAACAGACTGAACAATGCTCTGTGGATAATGCTTCAGCATAAACTGTTTAAAAGTTTTGCGTTACTACAACGCAGTTCCGCGCCTAAAGCCTTCATGTGCAATATCATACACACACCATGTCAAATATCACTTCTTTTGTCAATATTACTTATCAATTACATTTCTCTACTCCTTGCAGTAACTGACTTGAGAACTAGAACTAGAACGCCTAACCACTAGAACATTTCTTAGCAGTAAGTTATTTATCTGTTGTATATATGCCCCAACATGCTGTGTATATAGAACAGAGTCTTTCATACAGAGCATATTACTGCTGTTTTTATTTGACTTTTATTTTAGACTTTGTATTTTATATTGTTCTTGTCACTGTGTCTCTGTGTGACTGTGCAGCTGAAGTTCAATAAGGTTTTCTGATTCCGATATCCTGTCCTACATTTGTTGACAGATCTACAACTGACATACAGATATATTATTGCTAAGCAAAATGCAATGCTTGGGCAGCATGAGGGCTAATACCATCCTGAAATGACCAGTGGGGTTTTTTCCATCAGGTGCAGTGCAAATGGGAAATGAAAGAATAATGCTTACTTCAAGCTGTACCGCTGTTGTATTAGAGATCAAAACACAACATTACTATTCAAGTTCATATTAGTACACATTAATAATTACAGCATGTATATCCAAATACTGTTTTCCCCAGTCGAGCCTCATAAAGCCTCAACAGCCCAGGCCTGCCTGATAACCCAACTCTGGCGGGATGAATGTTTTCAAGTGGGGCAAAAAACATACAAGCATGATATGGGGAACCAGTGTGTCTGTGTAAAGTGTCCATTTGTCATATGTGAACACACCACAGCACACTGTGTGAACATTGAACCCATTCACCAAGCAAGCAGCCAGCAAAACAGCGCCCAGGAAATGTGGGGATGGAACCTTACTCAAGGGTATCTCAGTGGTCCTACTAGCAGTCCTGGGCTTCGAACCCACAACCTTTTGATTGTAGGAGTAACTCAGTAACCTCTTGACTACCTGCTGCACACTATGCCACCTACAAACCACAGACCTGGCTTTAAATTATGTGTTAGTGGAATGTTCCATCGTCATTATTCCAAATCCTAGCTCTAAATTAGACTGTAATAAGATAATAAACTGTCCCATTACACATCATTACACTTTTTTGCCCAGCAATTTAGTGTATTGATGTATAAAGCAATACCACCAAAAATGGAAGGGTGAAGGTTCCTCAAAAAGACACCAAACAGGAGAAGGGACCATCATACTAACAACACAAAAATAAAAACAACAGGTTTCATTCCTGACCTTTAATGTAAACTTACAAATGACTTCAAACAAGTGAACTCTAGACACTTTAAATGACTAAAACTCCTGTATTGAAACAACACAAGACCATATTAAAGTAATAGTCATGTGTGAACACACCACAGCATGAACAGTGTGAAAGTCTTCTTCTGTATTTAACCCATTCACAAAGTGAAGCAACCCACAGCCGCCTGGGGACAATACCTTGCTCATTGGTGCCACTAGTCCTGGTATTTGAACTCACAACCTTCTGATCCCAGAGGTAACTCCCTAACCACTAGACTACCCGCTGCACCCTATGCCACATACTAACCACAGACCTGGCTTTTAATGCAAGCCATCCCTCATCTATCTAACCAGTACAAGTTACTCTTCATAAATGTTGGCATGAAAAAATGTTAATCCTTCTCACATCACTACAAGTAAAAGCACTAAGAGTATTCCAAAAATGTGTTTGACCACAGTGTATGGTTCCTCAAAAAGACACCGAACAGTAGAAGGACCATCATACTAAGCACAGAGGGAAGAGAAGCAACAGATTTCATCCTTGACCTTTAATGCAAACTTACTCTAATGATGTAAAAATGAGTCTGAACCGCGAACTTGGATCAGTGAGTAAGCTGGTTAGCTCTTAACACTTTAAATGACTGAAACACCATCAGTGGAACCAACACAAGGCCAGATTAGGGATATAAATGACACAGGACCCTAAACTGGAGTGACATGAGAAGGAAAGTTGCAGGAAGTTTGTAGCGCATGTGCGTAAATGGCCATAACCAGGTGGGTCCAGGTGAACCTGTCTAGACCCTCCAGGTGCCCACCAAGAAAAGCTCTTACCTTCAGGAAACGGGTTGGGCTGGACCACGTGCAGAAAGGCATGCACCATGTTAAAGAGGAGCCCGATGGGTCCAGGTTCATAGTGGGCAACCGTGTCATACAGGCCCCCGGGCACGACGCCGAAGTCCAGGGGCGCACGGGGCTCCGCGCGCGTAGGGAGCAGGAGCAGCCCGAGCGCCAGCACCCCTCTCCACAGCATCGCAACGGAGAGAGGAGAGTCCACAGCCCTGATAATAACCCCAATAAAATAATAATAACGACTAAATTAACTATTATTATAACTAATCACAGAAGCGATAATAAAGCAGCCAGACATGAGGAATAACAGCCATCCCCTCTGGTTTCTCTCATTCTCTACAACGCTCTCCTCCTCCCAGCTTCTCCTCTTTCCACTGTCCGCGTCGTGCGCTCCCCCGGATCCCTTTCCAAGCTCAGCTCTCCCGAAAGCCTTTTTGTTTTTCTACACACCTATTTTCCGACAAGTCCCGCCTTCCTCTTAAATGATTGGCTAGTTTTGTCGCTTGTCCTGCACTATGATTGGCTACTATTCCAGAGTGGAAAGCAGTGAGTGCTGGAACACTGGAACTAGCCAATCATGAAGCAGAAGAGGTGGGACTTGTGGGAAACGGGTAGGAAACGTGAAAAAGGAAAAGGGCTCCACCTTGCGAAGAATTTGGGAACACAAAGGTTTAAAGTTTAAAACACTTCGGATGGAAAAAGTCACGACACAGAAAAAAATATGTCGGCTAAGTGGAATGACAAAAGAAATTATATGGACAAACGTGTTGGGACCTTAATGACATTCCATTCAAATACATAGACTTTAATATAGAGTGGGTCCTTCGCAGCTATAACATTTACATTTACATTTATGGCATTTAGCTGACGCTCTTATCCAGAGCGACGTACATCAGTGCTTAAGAATCCCACGACTATTTCTTAGCTGAAAAACAGCTAATAGTCAACTATTTAATCAAGATACTGCAGTCAGAGCATCTACACATCTGTCCAAATAATAACTAGCCAATGCCTAATAAGTAAACAGTAGGAAAGAGACATAGTTAGTCGCCAAAGTGCTCCTTGAAAAGGTGGGTCTTCAAGCGACGCTTGAAGACCGAGAAGGACAGCTTCGACTCTTCTTGGAAGGCTTTCCACAAGATGTCGGAGTTTCTGTGGGAAATTGTGTCCGTTCATTCTGTAGAGCATTTATCAAGTCAGACACATGTTGGACGGAAATGTATGGCTCATAATCTGCCTTCCAGTTCATCCCAAAGGTGTTAAATGGGGTGGGCCGAACTCCTCCAGCCATGTCTTTATGGAGCTCGCTTTGTGCACTGGGACACAGTCCTGCTGAAATAGAAAAGGTTCTTCCCCAAACTGTGTCCTCAAAGTTGGAAGCATGGTGCTGTCCAAAATGTCTTGGTCGTCTGAAGCATTCAGATTGCCCTTCACTGGAAGTAAGAGACGTAGCTCATACCCTGAAGAACAGGTTGGTCCCCACACTATGGTCCATAGCGTAGTTGTCAAGGCAACAAACTCACACTGTTCTAGTGGCAGGATGTGGTAACGTGAAGAAAGAAACATCTAAACAGTTTCACACGACAGGCTGTAACAAAGAAAAGAAGAACATTATAGGACCAATGTGATAAATGGAATGAAACATTATTTTGATATTTAACTGTATTTTATCACCACGAGACTGAGAGACTGTTAATGTGATTCAGATCAGTGAAGCAAAGACTGAGGAAGACTCACCTCTAAGAGGAGAATTTAAATGTCAAAGAGCCCAGTAACTATAGCAATAACGTTTTAAAACCTCTCCAAAGTGAACACGTCTGGACTGATAAATGTGTCGCTTTTATCCTGGCCCACTGTGAACTAATTTACAATGCTGTGAAAGTAAACCATTAAGTTGGTACATGTAGCTCATAAAGAAAGAATAGACTTGGGTTAGTGATTAAAGAACCTTACCTCTTGAGCCACCTCTCATTTTTTGCTCTGAATCACCTTACTGGTGCAAACATACTATTTTATACCTGTCAAATGATCTTATCTTTGGCATATTGAGTAGATTTAAATAAAATAAATGTGTAAATACATTTTTTTACTGTTACATGCAAAGCACTTAAATAAGTCTAGATAAAGGAGTTCCGCATACTCAGCATTCAGCACCACCAGTACACTGATCACCACCTGATCATCTGGAATCATCTG
>JBBPDH010221605.1:0-12872 GCA_037974565.1 Clupeocharax schoutedeni
CAGCAAGACCAAGACAGCGAGACCAAGACAAGACCGAGGGATCCGAGACCAAGACAAGACCAAGACAAAAGACCGTCAAGACTGTGACAAGACCAAGACCTCGTAAAAGTGGTCTCGAGACCAAGACCGGTCTCGAGACATCCAACTCTACCTGTATATATATGATATACACAGTCAATGTGTTTCTAGATTTTTCAAGACACACTAGACTCTGCACAGATAATTCAAAGATGTTTCTGGGACATTTCATTCATTTTTTTCATTCTTTTTTCTTTCTTAAAGGGATTAAAGACACTATAGCTCAGTCTGTGACTGCGGGTGACTGACCTCAATGTATGAGATACACAAATTGAGAGCGAGCGAGGGAACGAGTGACAAAGAGAGAAGAGAAAAAGAGCGCGAGAGATGGGAGCAGACTAAAAATGTTGCCTCATAAAAGCATAAGAGGCGGTGAAAATAACTGATGAAGAATGAAAGCAGAGGAGGGGGAAACTGAGGCCAGCCAGAAAAAAGGGTGGGGTGGTATGAGGATAGATAGAAAAGTGGATGAGGCAAGAGAACAGAGAGAACCCATTGAAAAGGAAGGAGCTGAGCAAGAAGAGTTAAGCTGGGCCAAGTGAAAGATAAAGAGAAGGATTGTGTGGATGTAAAGACGAGTGCTGTCCCGCGTCAGACCAGAGTTCTGTAATTTAGGGCGGCTTTGGCCGTTTTGTTTACATTTGTGTTTTAGTGCCACTTAAGAACTGTCCCATTCTCAGTGTTGCATATTTAAAACATAAACAGTCCTTCAGCCAAGAGGACACAGCAAGCAGAGATGAAATAAACAAAAAAAAAATGATGAGAAGACACATAAAGTCCATTTTCTCTGGCATTTATTTACTCAATTTCACCTGAACTCAGTTTAAAGTGGTTTAAGGCCTCGTTCAAACAGACGTTCGAACCAGGTGTTTTTCTGGTGTTGGTGACTCCAGGTGAGCATCTATTGAGCGCCGCCCGTTTTTCTGCTCACTGAAGCAAATCAAAGCGTCCACACGGGCGTTCAGCCCAGGCGTTCAGCCGGCTGCACGTCCAGATTGTGTCAAATAAACGCTGCATGCAACGTTTTCTTGGCGCCAAAATCCAGACAAACGCTTCCATGGTGTTCGGTTGACGTTCTGGAGGACCGAATATATCCCATGATTCTGTACAGCAACTGTGAAAAACCACAATGAAAAATGTTGTGTCAACACTCTGGACTCTCAACACTCAACTACTGCCCCCACAGGTAAATACACCAAACTACAGGCTGGCGTTAAACGCCGGAGGAACGCCTTGCTGACGTCGACCAAGCGTCGCTACCAAACGCTACAAAAATTGGACGAGGCCTAACTCAGTTTAATTAAACTCAACTAAACTTTCCTTCTTAATTCATTTCAACTCAGTCGAGTTGGGCTCAACTCAACTATTCTTCATTCAGCTCAACTCAACTCAACTCATTTCAACTAAACTCGTCAGCTGTACATTCAGCTCTAAATTCAACTTCAGCTCAACTCAATTCATTCAGGGTGGAGGTAGCTCAGTGGGTAGGATACTTGCCTCCAGACCAAGAGGTCACACCTTCAGCACCTACCTACCTTCAGCACCACCACTGGGTCCCTGAGCAAGACCCTTAACCCCAAGTTGCTCCAGGGAGAGACTGCCCCCTGTAGTTAGAGAATGGAAGTCGCTTTGGATAAAAGCATCTGATAAATGCTGTAAATGTAAATGTAAACTCAACTCAGTTCAGCTAAACTCTTAAGCTGTACATTCAGCTCTAAATTCAACTTCAGCTCAACTCAGTTCAATTAAAAGCTCAACTAAACTAAAGCTCAACTTTCAACTAAAAATACAAATAAGACTAAAGATACAAAGACCTTTTCACAAAGGCCACAAAAGACTGTGGCAGAAAACCCCTCAAGACCCTTAGGAAGGAACCTTAGGAGCCACCAAGTCTCAAAGTGGGAGACCATGATTGCTGGTGAACATAACACACAAGCAAAAAGAGTTACGAGCTAGAAAGTGACAGAGAGACGTGTAGTAATAATTGATGTTAAGAGATGCAGGTTTCCAGATTAACCAGCCAGAGGAAATCCAATCTTCCTAATATTATATTGTGTATTGTATATTAGTGATGGGTGCTATTACTGTTACATCTCACTCTCTCTCTCTCTCTCTCTCTCTCTCTCTCTTTCTTAATCTGTTTATTTTGGCCGAGCTCTGTTTCCCGCTGAAGGGACGACACGTCCGTCCGTGCTGGTGTGCATGTGAAAATTAGATTTGAGAAATGTGCGGAATGTGTTATTGAATTTTTGCAGTAATAGCATCTCACAACCTCCATCTAAACAGGAGTGGAGCATTAAGAGCTTATGTGTGTCACCCTGGCTTGTAGTTATCACTCCCCTGATACACATACACACTCACACGCACACACAATGTTATGTCATATAGTATAAATCAAACGTTGGAATCAATAATTTTAATGATCTAAAACCATGTTATAGATGTGACTGAAGTAATATGGAATCACAGGGGGACCAAAAAGTGCAAGTAAATCAGATACCTGGGTCGCAGTGTGGTGCGATAGTGCCACCTACTGGCGTAACACTTCTGCTGCCTTACACATACATGAAGAGATTATAGTGTGCTTAGAGCATAAAGTGAAGTCTCCTGTATGGGAAGCGACTAGTATATAGCCATTACCTACTAGCGTCCCCTCTGAGAGAGTGTTCAGCAGTAGTGGCAATATTCTCTCACCTCATTGCTCAAGGCTGAGCTCAGAAAATGTGAACATGCTCACCTTTCTGCTCTTTAACTTGGATTATTTTCTTGTTTTTATTTTATTGTCAATGAATTTAAGTGTTTTAGCAGCAACAGTGTTGCCTGTAGATGTGTTTATTTCCAAACTTTATGCAGCATCTTTAAAAAGCAGCAATTTTTACTCAATTTTAAGTTAAACGGTTCTTCTAACCAGCTCACAAAATATCAACTACTTTGTAGAAAACATACATTTTGATACTTTAAGGCTTTTTTGTTTGTTTACATTTTTTAAATGTTCATTTGTGGTTTTGCTGACAAAATTTGCATGTGTACATAATGCTCATTACAAATCACACATGTGACATGAATCTAGTAAACTCCAAGCTGTATGTAAACTCTAAGTATGTAAACTCTAAGCTGATCCTCGGGTGTTTCAGGTCTCTCAACATCACCTGGGACCCCAGCCAGGGCTGATCAGACCACCTTGCAGCTCCTGCGATGCCTAGAAGGGTGTAGGTTTTACATAGGGAGCGAGCCGCAAAGCCTCGACACCCCACTTCTACTGGCTCATAGCAGCCAGCCTCTCCTCCGGCACTCCTCTATGAGCTTGTGGTATTGTTAACTCCAGTATGAGGACTTGCTTAGATGAGACATATACATTTATGGTATTTATCAGACGCTTTTATCCAAAGCGACTTCCATTCCCTAACTACAGGGGACAGTCTCTCCCTGGAGCAACTTGGGGTTAAGGGTCTTGCTTAGGGACCCATTGGTGCAGAAGGAAGGATTCGAACCCATGACCTCTTGGTCCAGAGGCAAGTATCCTACCCACTACGCCACCACCACCCAGAGACAGATATCAGCACCTCTGGGTGTAACATACTCTGGGAGTTGGCTGCCCAAGTCGAGTCGCAGTTCCCAGTCAACTGCCAAAGAAAGTAGGCTGACTGCTGGTGTTAGCTGTGCCCGTGGCGTCTCTCCAGCTTTCACAAAAGGTACTGCCCTCTGGCTGCGGGTGTGTTTGTTGTTAGCCACTGCCAGTGAAAGCCTCCTTCTCCAATGAGGACATGTTGGCAGAATACTCTTTCCCCAGAAGTACAAATTGGCTGTGCTTGGTAGCACATTGTGCTGCTTGGCAGGATGCCATGTTGGTATAATCATGCCTTGAACCTGCCGAGAGGGCAAGACATGTCCACTGTGGACAACCAGGCTTCAAGCTTCTTGATAGTAGTTTGGCCCGATGCTGTGTCTCTGAGGATGCAGTCAAAAACCTTGCCCAGACTTGTGACTGGTTTCTCAGTGATGGTAGGTATAATCACACCGTCCACAAAGAAAAAAAACATGTCCACTACTTTCTCTGTCTTCAGGAACATGGACCGGGCTTTGGTTGGTTAAAAGCATATCCTAGGCCAACAGATGAGCTTTTCCAGGCCTTGAAGGATCCACTGGCATCCGGGCACTGATGTGGTGGTAACCATCAAGTAGTCCACAAAGACTCGAATGGGGGATTGTTGAATTCCAGACTTAGAACTCTGCCCTCCGTCTCAGCTCACTACCAACATACTCATGGCAAGAGCAAACAGGATAACTGAGATTGTAAACTGAGATTGATAACTGAGTTATGATCTCGAACCAGTGCCAGTTTGGATGCTATGCTCCCTGATGTCACTCTCAACCTGAAGTTCCCATAGTATTTCAGGATGAGGTCCTTGATCTTTCCCAGCTTGTGGGGAATTGATCTATATGCATTAGCTAGGTCCAGCCAAAGCACTGCCAGGTCCCCTTTCCCCTCTCGTGCCACCCTGATCAGCTGGGTGATCACCCCGGTATGTTCTAGGCAGCCAGGAACTCTGGGAATGCCACCTTTCAGTACTGAGGTGTCAATGTACTTGATCTTTAAGTCTGTCATCCTTCTGGCAAGAATGCTGAAGAAGACCTTCCCCTCCACACTGAGGAGTGACATGGATCAGAACTGCTCCAGCCTGCTTGGGTTCTCCTCCTTAGGTATCCAGACACCCTCCGCCTGTCTCCATTGGTCTGCAATGGTCCCCCTATGCCAAATCACTCGCAGTATCCTCCATAGGGTTATAGGGTACTCCACTAGGCCCTGGAGTGGAGCTGGCTCTGGCTGCTTTTATAACCTCTTGGACTTCCTTCCAAGTGGGCTCTGAGATGTTAAACTCCATCAAGCTCTTGCTCTCTGTTTTGGTTGCTGAGGGTGTTGTGCAGGAAGTTGTCCATCTCCTCCTGAGAACACTCAAGATGCCTGTTACGTTTCTGTCCTAATTACTTAGTATAACCAAAGGGGTTGACTAAGAAAGAACTTAGTTTCCTGGCTCTCTCAACCCTCCTCCACCTCAGCTCTGCGCATAGTCTTGAGCTTCTGTGTTAGAGCTCTGCGAGAGGTGGCTGAGCCTCCTCATCTGCCATTTTCAACTGTTTACCAGCATACACAGCTCTATTCGTAGCTGGCGGACCTTGTCTGCCCTCCAGTTGTGAATGTAAGTGGATTTACTGCACTTGGCCTCTTCAACACTATGGAGGTCAGGTACTTGAGTCTGCCTTCTACATCTCACTTAGCTGTTGAGTTGATGATTCTAGATGTATCGTCATCAAACTGTTGCCACAGCCCTTGCTGCTTTGCTTGAGGCCACTTAATATGATGAATCTGGACTACTCTACTGGGCACTTGGAGCTTCTGGGCTCTGTGTGGTGACTACGGGCCGGGCTCCTCCTGCTTCTCACCAGGTGTTAATCCTGTGTATCATGCTACATTCTCCTGCACCAAGCATTTCATCCGGCTCTGAAGGATAATCTGTTTTCCAAGGTTGTCATCATTAGGTCCATCCTGTTATCCTGTTGGGGTGCTCACCCCCATCCCCCCCTCCCCCCCTCAGGCTCCCCTGGGGGTGTTTCTCTGTGGGTTGATCTGTAGCTAGCTTGGGTTCTCACTCACAGGAGATGCAGGTGAGGGTGCTAACCCTTCCTGCCCCGGATGCCGTCTCTCTGTGCTGTCACTCTCTCTAGTTGTCTAGTTGTCACCAATCTTTCTTGGTTGTCACCCATTCTCAGCCTGAGTCATTGCCAGTTGAAAGGTAAATAGATCCAGATGGGACACATCATCAGTGATGTTTCATGAGATCCTCGGGTGTTTTCGTATGATGTTGTGTATGAAACGGTGTAGATGTACGATGCTGTGTGTGAAGGTATGTAGATGTATGGTGATGATGCCTATTGGATCAGGTACAGCACAATTTAGTATAGAAGAACAAAACAGCATCAGTCTAAAATTTCCTAAATTTCTCCCATTGTCAGACAATCATTACAGGCAATCTTTGGTTGTCATTACCAAAGCCATCTCTGAACCTCTCTCAACGTAGGACCACTGTTTAGGACCCACAACCAAAGAAATTGCCATGAGTGTTTCATGATTGTCGTTTTTTCATACAGGCATAGACTAAAATCATACAGCGTATACCAGGCATAAGACTTGTGCACAGCACTCCACCATTCCACGAAATGAAGCTAGCACAGTATTAATACATGATTCTGTTTCCAGGGTAACCAAGAGGCAACCAATCCAGTGGACGCCATGGCTCAGTCCTACACCCCGGCCCAGTTCCCTCCACTTCCACAGCACAGCGTCCCCGGCGAGTTCACTACACCCCACGCTCTTCCCACACAGGACTTTACAGGACAGAACCGGGTACCAGAACACACCCTGACCCTCTACACACCCACACAAACACACAGCGACCCAACAACCAACGACAGCAACACACCCACTATCAGCGGCAACACCACTAGTGCTCCGGTGAGTAAACTGTAGTGAACAGATTCTTATAACATCTGTAAAAACAAGCTGGGACTAACAATAATGCTAATCTTTGGTTATTTGTATGGTGTTATGATTTTTGCCATTTCGTCTCATCATTTTGATATTTCAGCCTGCCTACTGCTAATTAATGTTAGCATTATCTCATTGACCCCCTAATGTCTTACCATTGCATGCTGATCTGCCAAACACCACAATCAGGTTTCCCCATTTTATCCCTTTCACTGTGTTTTCCATTCCCTTGTCATCCAGCGTCTCATTAGTGTTTGAGAAAGTGCAAAAGGTAGTCATCTGTCATTTCACACATTTAGACCACTTTAAAGCATCTTAAATTACGCGTGTTGATGACTGATTATCCGGTCGTTATCCCTGTGATAATTGGAGAGGCTGGTTGAGCAGCGGGATTATGATGTGGATGACAGAAGGCCGCTTCCTGTCGGAGCACAGGAAGAACAGAGTTATCCCGAAAAGGCCAATAAGTGGCTGTGGAGTGGCATTACATTGTCCTCTGTCAGAAATAATGAGCGGAGATCCTTCATTTGACATGGGTATAATGACGTGTCAAAGACAGGGGGATTATAATGCCTCAGTGTGTCATAAGCTGTCATGTCTCTTTATGACCGCTCAAGGCCAATTACTCATTCATTACGAAACATAGAGCAGCTCGCTGAGGTTGCATCACGGCTCCCCGTGTACTTTTTTCGTCTCACGCAATACACAGAGAGATGAGGATAAGCTGTTACAAATGTTGCACAGGCCTGAGACTTTGTGCAACCAGGCTCATTTTGTTACTTTTACTTTCTTGCTGAAGGTTTGAGCAAAGTCCTCAGTAATGCTCCTGCATTTCTCCAGTGGATCTTCTGTGATCAAAGAAATTTGTGAAAGAAGTACAGAGTTTTTATTAAGGCCTGTTCGAGTCTGTTCGAGTGAGGTAATTAGACTGCATCCGTAACTTTTACAGTTGTAACTGTGGAAAGATTTTAATCTAAGATTTTAATCCACTTTGAATGTACCCCAGTTTTTACACTCTGAGGGTCATTGTTTTCAAGTGCCGTTAATCCAGTATGAATCTGCAGTGTGGAGTTTATAGTCTGACAGTGATAACTGGAGTGTTTTTGTAATCTAGTATGAATCTCCTCATGCTCAAGACGTGTCTGTGTAGCATCTTGTTGTTGTTACTGTGTGTCCTTTGGTTGTGCAAATGGTTAACTCTAGAGAAACCTTCAGACCCTTTTTTGTCACAAAAACAGCCACTTTTCTGTGGTAAAAAATACCACAGTTTAGGGAGGAACACAGGCGTCCAACACTGAGCAACTTTTATTAAAGAGTGAGAGAAATGCAAACGTTTATTCACACACACACACACACACACACACAAAGTCAGCAAGGCAAAATGGGAAAACCAAGTCCAGAGCAAAAGGTCAATTAGTAAACAGAGTAAGACTGTGAAGCAAAAAGGGGTAATCCAAGAGCCAGATCAAAACCATGAATGACAAAAATGCAATGCAAAAGGCTTGGTATAAAGACTGGGCTTGTATACTTCGAGCTGTGGAGAGGACAGGAGGGGGTGTATATAGTTCTTGTGTCTAGAACTCAGGTGAACCAGATCTCGGCCTAATTGGTCTGCATGAAAATCTGGGGTTGGGATCAGGACGGGCCTGTTCAGTACACCCCACTTCACTTCCAGTTCCAGACCTTACACTGATGCTCCAGGGAGACTGTCCCTATAACTAATGACTGTAAGTTCTTCGGGATATGGGTGTCTGCCAAATCCCTCTTTACACGTCTTTCTTTTCTTCATGCTCAGTGTGGTACAAAAACAATACTGAGTTTACTTATATTTACTAGTCGCGTTTATCCCAAGCAACTTCGGTTCCCTAACTACAGGGGAGTCTATCCCTGGAGGAACTTTGGAGTAAGGGTCTTGCTCAGGGACCCAGTGGTGGTTTGCTGAAGGTAGGACTTGAACCCATGACCTCTTGGCCCCAAGGCACGTATCATACCCACCACCTCTCATGTTGCGAGAGGGAATTTCCATATTTCCAGCACCTGCTAACTGCTATAGGAGATTAAATAACAATTATTTATGATAATTCTGAAAAGGTGCCAGTAATATAGTCCACCCTGAGATTAAACCCGGTCTGATCAAAATAAGACACTTAATATTGACTTTTTCTCAGTGGGTTCCATGACTGGCCTCAGCGGGACTCAAACGAAGGTTTTAATTGTCAAGTGGAGGAATAAAAGCGTGCATTAAATCCATTTTTCCCCTTTCACCCTTCACCTTTGGCCATCTTCACTAAACCACACCTGTTTTATTTATTCACGCTGATGAGCTTGTACATGATGTAGCATGAATGATTTAGAGAGCGTGGGAAAAGCAGGCCATGCTGAGTGCCTAATCTGTTTTGGCTGGATGGATCGTTGGGGATGAAGCAGCACCACATGCCCTGGAGCTCTGTCCAGCCCTCTGCTCTCCAAAAACCAAAACCACTTTCCAACCACTTTCTTTTCCTCTCAAGTATCCCTTGCACATTTCTTTCCAAAAAAAAAAACGGCAAAGCTTTCCAACCAATTTCCCCTTCATTCCAATTTGCCCTGAAACTCGTAACTGAACTGAAAATGCAGTCTAGGCTATTCTTCTTGCTACAGGAAGTCCTCTAACTTTCGGTCCCCCCAAAACCCTTGTGATATACTGTTATATATAAACATAGTAAAACATATAGTAACTAAAAACTGTAGTTTTTTTATCAGTTTTATATGAATGAAGCTAATTTAATTGTCATTCATTTTTTAGCTAAATGGTTTATTTGATCATTCAATTGTGGTCAAATAAGCTAATCTTGTGACGTCTGATCAGCGGCCACTGGGGGGATGTCAAAATAAAAGGATGTCAAAATAAAAGCCATGAATATAATTAAACCTCCAGCGCCCCCGAGTGGCCGCTGATCAGACATCACAAGATTAGCTTATTAAGTGATTGTGTTTTGTTATTGGTTGTGTGTGTCTTCTGTTTTGTATTTAAGTTAAGTTTAGGTGGACCACGGTGTCGGTCCACTGTTGCAGATACCGTTGCTTGTATCGTTGCAGATACCATTTCTGTTCAGTCATAGTTAAGTGTACTTTGGAAAGTTATCGGCCATCACGCCTGGGTTTTGTTTTGAACTCTGAATAAAGAGAAAACAGAGAATGGAAGCTTGCAGTTGTGCCGTGTCTTCATGCGATAAGGCTACGAGACGTGACAAATCTTGCTTCTTGACAAACCTGAGAAGTTCCCAACTGATGACAGACAGAGCTTGAATAAACAAACATTAGTCTAAACATAATTTAAAAAAAATAAAACACACAAATATTATTGCCCTGTTAAAGGGCCATGAACAAACTTCAAATAAACAAACATTTTCATCAATCATGGTTTCACCTACATTTCCTCTACTCCTCAGGAGCAATTCCAAAAGAGGTTATGAAAGTGTATAAAACTAAATCTGCCTGAGACATTAAATTTTGTTCAGCTAACTATTTTTTTGGGTAAATACCATTAGCAGTGACAGGCAGCCCTATGATGAGGAGTTGATATCATTTCTTGCCCTAGTACTCTAATGAGTACTTAAGTGAATTAACTGGTATCTACCAAAATTAAACATTTTCTCAGTGTCTCAGTCTTGGTCAGAGGGTGGGGGTTGGTGTTTAAAGGGTGTGTGTGAGCAGAGGTCTGTGTGCACTGAGCTCCATGGGGCGGAGTGTCCATGCCGTGGTCTGTGTGTCGGTTTGTTTCAGGGGGGTTGTCTGTGCCGGCGCCCACGGGGGCAGGGTGTCTGTGCTGGGGCCCAGGGGGGCGGGGTGTCTGTGCTGGGGCCCCGGGGGGCAGGGTGTCTGTGCTGGGGCCCAGGGGGGCAAGGTGTCTCTTCTGGGGCCCAGGGGGGCAGGTTGTCTGTGCAGGAGCTGAGGGGGCGGGGTGTCTGTGCCACGGCCCAGGGATGGCGGGATGTATGTGCTGGGGCCCAGGGAGGCGAGGTGTCTGTGCCACGGCCCAGAGAGGCGGGGTGTCTGTGCCAGGGCCCAGGGAGGGCGGGGTGTCTGTGCCAGGGCCCAGGGAGGGCGGGGTGTCTGTGCCGGGGCCCAGGGAGGGCGGGGTGTCTGTGCCGGGGCCCAGGGGGGTGGGGTTGTCTGTGCTAGGGCCCAGGGGGGCGTGGTGTCTGTGCTGGGGCCCAGGGGGGCGTGGTGTTGGTGCCGGGGCCAAGGGGGAAGTGGTGTCTATGCTGGGGCCAAGTGGGGTTGGGTTGTCTGTGCTGGGGCCCAGGGGGGCGTGGTGTCTGTGCAGTATTAAGTTACAAATTAGGTACGCAATTGCACTGTGTAACTGAAAACTGTGCACAAAATTTTGCTGCCGCTTACGTCTATTCAGGCTTCCGCACCACTTATGCCAATCACTGCCTATGATCATGATGTACAGTTACAGCACACACCCAGAACACAACTCCCTTTGGAGTATAAATTTTGTAGTGCTACCTGGATGTTAGATGTGCTGGTCTCCCTGGCTTAGTTTCATTCATTAAAGAGATCATGTGACTAGGGCTGCAGGGGTTAACAGGGTTGACTCTTAACCGCGGTGTGAAACATTGAGGTTAATCCACCGTAAAGACTTTCCCAACACCGCAAAAAAAACTGAAGACAAGAGACCACCACCACCGGAACTCTACATCCACCTAAGAATCTCTTGAAGTCTCCTGTGTGGAAATATTTTGGCTACCCTAAAGATGCTAAAGCTACTAGCATATAGCTACTAGCTACTAGCATCCCCTCTGAGAGAGTTCAGCAGTAGTAGCAATTCAGAAAACGTGAACATGCTCACCTCATTTAAGTGTTTTGGCAGCAACAAATGAACTCTGTGCTGCCTATAGATGTGTATATTAGATGTGTTTGTTCACAAAAAGCAGCTATTTTACCTGCATTTTAAGTTAAACAGTGCAAATTATGATCAAGTCATCGGGGATGTCTGAGTTTGTTCCTCTTGCTAAAACAAGGCATAAAACTGAAAATGTGCAGCTCATCAAAGGAGCTGGATGTGTTTACTGAGTTTACTTGGATTTCATTACAAATTCTCTGTTCCAGTGTTAAAATACAGCTTTAAATATCATTGGTTCGCACAGAGAATACATGATTGTTTTACTTTAACGTTTTTGACTGTGGTGTATTCAAAAGGCAGTAGTATCCTCTGTCTGTGCATCTACAGCCTTACAGGTGTTTACAGAGATTACTTTTATTTTACAAATACAGCAGTATCTCTGAAAGCAGTAATAAATAGCTTCTGAAGAAAGGGTTTGTACGATTTATACATGTTAAAGTTATGAAACCAAATCACATAAAATAACCGTGATAAACATGAAACCGTGACTATAATCGTACCACCAACATTTCTAACCGTTGCAGCCCTCTATGTAACAAAGGAGGACAGCAGAATCTCGTTGAATCAACATTGAATACAAATGTATTTTTTAAGTCCCGGAGAAGTTCTGGTGCCATTAGTTAATAATCTGGATCTGCTTGTCAGGTGACAGTGTGTCAGATGTTGTTTCAGAAACCGCATGAGCAAGTCTATTTGCTGTGCCTGGTTGAGTGTGTTTTTTGGTTGAGTGTGGGTTTTTTTTGCTGCTTGTATGCTAATTGAACAGTACAGTATACAGTATAATGATAATAATAATAACAATATTAATCATTGTAATTTCTATAATAAAAACATTTCAAGAGCTCTTTTCCAAAATGTGATAAAGGCCAAATATAAAAAACATACATTTGTAATGTGGTGTTAAAAAGTCTATTTATAGTGTGTACCTTAAATATGCCCCCGATACTGACATTTCAAACTTGATGCCGATGCTAAGGATGGATCTCGATACTCGAAACTACTTTTGATACTACAGCGGGAGAAAAAACAAACAAAGAAACGTTTTAAACAAAAGAATTAAAGTGTAAATTATTATTGTTATTAATAGTCTAGTCAGGTTTCAGTCAGAATTATCAACTAGCTTTAGTCAATTAAAGTTTCTTTTTTAGTGATGCAATTCTGTTTAACCCAGTCAATATAAGTATAGTAGATAGTAAAAGACAAAATCTAAAATTTTCTTTTATTCAAAACTATTGCACAATTCAAACAAGATTATCTTTATATTATATTTTTGTTTGCGAGCCCTCTATACACGCTAATTCCTTCCTACAGCCCTGGGGGCTAAGCCCCCCTTGTCTTTCCATCCTAGTGATGTCC
>JBBPDH010221626.1:0-12872 GCA_037974565.1 Clupeocharax schoutedeni
CCTGTTACCTGCTTTTATACTGACGTACGGTCATTTCCGGTACCTCGTGACCGTACGTGACCCGGTGTGCGTGACAAATATTCTGGAAACATTGGTGGATAGAAGCACCCTTTTTTCAGTCAAAACATAGTAAGTAAGAACATAAGTCTTTTTCAGGTTAGTGTAGAAGTTAAGCCATCAGTGGTATTATTAGGTAGGAAAATGTTTCAGGTTGACGACTCAGAAAGTCTAACAGAATAAATGTTTTAACAGAGACTCCCAATTCATTGTGTTTACATGCCCTTCACATACTTTGCTAAAAAGTATATAATAGCAGTAGAACTCCAGGATCAGATTATTCTGGGCCTCCTGGTGTAATTTTTTACTTTTTCTGTTTTCTTGCCATAACACTGTTCTTCATCCTCCCCTCTTCTCCCATTTTCTCCTTGGCTATTCCTCTCTGTTCTTCTCTCCTCCATTCTCATTGGTTCAGAAACTATCCAGGACATGTTTGAGTGTTCTGATCGACCCGTTCTGCAAGCCATCTTTCTCAACAGCAACTGTTTTGAACATCTCACCCGTCTGCTACAGAACAGCAAGGTAAACTTAAGCACAAGCACATTCAGAATCGTGAGCGTGAGGGTGAGGGTGAGGGTGGCCTAGTGGTAGGATACTTGCCTGTAGACCAAGAGGTCATAGGTTTGAATCCTACCCTCAGCACCCCACCACTGGGTCCCTGAGCAAGACCCTTAACCCCCAGTTGCTCCAGGGAGACTGTCCCCTGTAGGTAGGGAATGGAAGTCGCTTTGGATAAAAGCATCTGATAAATGTCATAAATGTAAATTAATCGGAGCCAGAAAGCTGGAGTTGCTGGAAGTATTGACATTATGGGTGTCCAGTTTGGGCTCTGAACGGCCAAATTCCATCACAGTTTGGTGATTTCCCTTAATGTCTGATTCATTAATTACTTTAAAAAAACTGCCAAAGTACTTGCATACTGCCACAGATGATTTAGGGAACCAAAAGTGGTTCTTCTATAGCGCTGCTCAAAAATACCCTTGGTGGCACTTTTTCCTTTTTGAGACTGAACAAGCTCCACACGACATATTGAGCTGCGCCACCTCTATTTCATGCGCCGTTGCATTTTCAAATGTGTCTCCATAAAAACTCATTATGCAGCACAAGTCTCAGCAGGCTGGACCAGGGAAACTCACCCACCATCCTGATAGTTTTCAGTCTTTGATTTATGGCAGGACAGTCATGCTCAGATTATGTTCAGATTTCGTTTGGCCCCACAAAAAGCCAGGTTAAGCTCACCCAGGACGCTTTGTGCTGCTACCAATAAGATAAATAGAAACAGAGTGTTCGAGAATCCTGTTGGGGTCTTAAGCGTGGAATAAAACAAAGCTTTTACTCGATTAATCATCAAAATAATCTTTAGATTACTTGATCGCCAATATAATTAATGTGGACACCCCTATTTGGCAAGAAATCAACAAACTGCGCTGACCTATGAGCCTCCAAGGCCTAAGCTGGTTGTGTGTAAAGTCATTACTGGAACTGAAGCAATGCTTTTCAACAGCTCCTTATAAATTCTTGAGTATGTTTCAGTACATGAATGACTGTCTTTTTGTCCATGAGATTTATTTGCATACTCTCACCTCATGTGGGTGTTGAGTGCACAGCTCGCTGTAGCTGTATTTCATGTATAGGTGAGTGTGCTGTGCAGTCTTTGTCTTTCTTCAGGTAGACCCTGTGTGTTGCCACATGCACTTTCTTGTTCCCAGGTTTTCCCACTGAATGTGCATGCCCATGTTCCTTAGTAGTGGAACAGCTATGGCACTCTGCATTGTAATGCCTGACCTTTATCTGACCTAGAAACCTTTTTGTAATACTGACCTCTTGCACTCCTCTCCTCTTGTCTAACTATGTGTTGTACTTGCTGTGGACCCCACCTGCAGTTGGTAAATGCTAGGTGCACTGCAGCAGACAAGGAGCAGAAAGATTTAACCAACAGGTTACTGACAGGAGAGAGTGAGATCCAGGTACCGCCAACTGTCACCTGCCCCCTGTCATCTGCCAGCAACCCACTTGGCCACTCCAGTACTAGGCCACAGCCCTGTCTTATCTTTTAATATCACACAGCTTCTGATATCACACAGATAACCATCCAGACCCGCACACCAAACTCTGTTCATGTCACTTCTAGCTGAATTCATCGTATTATTTTTAATCAAAATTTAAAATAAAAAAAATCTTTTTTAAAGTTTTTTTTAATCAAAAAAATCTAGTCCCCCAGCCCAAATGTGGTCAATCAGCCAAGGGACACGTGATGTCTGCTTTGCATTGTTTAAACAGGAGTCACATGGGTATATACACTTGCTAGTGTAACTAAAAGGTGTATATACTTCATCAGTTCTCTCTGTGTAAACTGCATGTAGTTTCTGTATGGCTGACTGCTGTCAAAAAGATGGTCAAAACATACTGTGTCCATTTTTAGTATTGATGGCAGTGTGGAGATTTGCACAATGCTTATTAAAGATAATATTTAAATAACACATTTTGTTATTTTAGCCTTGTAATGCATATCCAGAGGAGTGAACTGCAGGCATCAAATGCGTCTTGAATGATGGTCTATGTTTGGAGTAAAGGGGAAAATTCAATTTTTCATCCGACTTTCCTTTAAACTTCATAAATTCTATATAATCTTAAATCTCCTTCAGTTCTCCACAAAAACCAGTTCCACCAGTCACTCACACTCACAATTATTAAAATTATTAGGAAAAATTGAAGTTATACTGCCACGAACTGGCTGGCCTCTAGTGGAGTGGTCTGCTTCTCAGTTTTTAATCCAGTGGATGATTTTTTCAGTTTCCCCTGCTTGTTCAACCCTTTCATGTTGTCTTTTCACCCTTTTATTTTTGGTCGGGGATAATGTGGGTTTCTTCTGTGATCCACAATGGTGCTTGTCGGCTTTGTCTACATGTCATTTCCTGGATTTAAGAATGGTTTTAATTTGTATTGTTGCTCTGTTTTCAGTGTATTTCTGTTGCTCTCTTTTTCCAGCCAGTGCTCAACTTACTTAACTGTGTTTTGTAACAGCCAATAAGGGCTAATATATGAGCCAGTATCAGCCAATTAGGGCTACCTGAGATATATAGGGCATGGCTGGAAAGAGATGTAAGTTAGGGGGAGTGTGTGAGTGGATGAACTGGGTGTATGTATTCATGTGTGTTCATACGGGCGTGTGTACTACATTAAATGGGAAATAAACAATCCTAGGTCATTTAAAACCTCATAAGACTTTGTGCATGTTACTCTTTTTGTATTATATGAAATGTGTTATAAAGGAATTCAGTGCAGGAAACTGTGACATCACATTAAAGGACAGTTTTAAACACTAATTTAATCTAAACACGCTCAGCTGATCATAATCAGTCACAGGTGCTTTCCAAACGATCACTGTTTACATACTAAATACAAGCTCAAAGTGCAAGTTTTACTTCAGATGTACTTGATCAGCCAAGACGTGTTTGGAGTTTCACACTTAAGTTACAGGATGAAAGTAGCAAACGGGTAATTAATTCCCAATTTTCATGATATGCTGTATAAAAATGAACAAAAGTCAGGATTCAGGACTGCTCTTAGTACCGCAGGTAGTGTAGTCGTATGCTAAAGATTGGACACCCTTGAACGTATTCCATTTTTGATTTTCCAAATGAAAACAAGTATTCATCCTCTACAGCAGGGGTGTCCAACTCCAGCCCTCGAGGGTCCAGCACAGTTTGATGGTTCTCCTACTCGAACACATTCATTAAACCTGGCAATTAACTCGTGAACCAGGTGTTTCTGAGAAGGGAAATCACCGAAACATGCTGGACACCGGCTCTTCAGCACCGGAGTTTGACATCCCTGCTCTACAGAGAACACACTTCTGGATGCACAGTTACGGTTTACTTTCTCAATGTAAGATATTAATTGCATAAAATGCAAGTACAATAGCTTTGCAACATTTTCTACTTTAAACAAACACACTGTAAATAAACACACTGTAGACAGAAATCTGCAGAAAAAGCCATTTGTATTCTGTTAAGAGGGCATGTCATCAAATCAGCAGCATATACACTACTCACAATAAGGTAGGGATATTGTTATCTACATGGGTGCTTGTCCTATTTGCTTAGAATTTTAATGAAATAAGTAAAAGTTCCCTTTGATATTACTCAATTTTGTAACAGAGCAACATCTGACTGCCTGCCACCGACCCGAAGGCGCGCCATGCCCAGGTGGCGCTGCTCGTCCGTTAAGTGACGTCGTGTGTTCATGGCTGTTTGAATGATGAACTTGGAATGACTTACTGACAATACCAGCTTTTTATACCCACAGAATGTTGAAACTGATGCCCCACTGAAAAAGGTTGTCTTTTGGTATTGGCCTCAATATAAAGCACACCTGTACACAATGAGACATTACATGGAAAACACAAAATGTGGTGCGTCTATCACACCAATACGATTGCCTCCCTATCTCAAAAATGTCTGAAGTGAAACAAACACCGTATGTGTGACGTCCACCAAGTCTCTCACGATATCCCTAACTTATTGTGAGTAGTGTAACTTGACCGGGTTGTTCAAACATATAACTGGGGTGTTCAAGCATTTTGTATATGACTGTAATGTCAATTTTCATAGATTAGTGTGTTGGACCAGAATCCATTTAGGGAAATCCATTTGAGATTACTGAACTGGCATTAAGAAAAGTATGTGGTGCTGTAGGGATGCAGTTTGCTCATTTTGCCACTTTAGTTTTTTGTCACACATTAGTTTTGTAGCTTGGTTGTAAAACCAAAGAAGCGAAATTTAGATCCCGCACATCTTGGCTGATCTGCTACATTTGAGGTGGAAATTGTACACATTATTTCTGGTTGCACGCGGTCACTGCTACTCAGAAATTCATAACGCCACATTTCAGCCTCCTTCTATTTCTGTTTTGCCTCAGAAGCATCATTTATTACAGAATGATGGTCATGCCTTTTCATTTTGCTTATCATCCATAATTTGCATGACCTGCTAATGTGCAGAAAGACCGGAATAGAAGGGCTGGCTTGTGAAAGGCTTCAGCCTGCATCTATTGATTGGTGCATAACTGTGTTCTTCTATTAGGTGTTTCAAGGAAGGCTGGACTCTCTTGCTGTGGCAACAATCAAGGCCCTTACAACAGTAATGCACAAATCACCAGCAGCCAAGGTGACCCACACGTATTCTGCATTAAACACTAGCTTTTTAACAACACTATATTTTATATCATTTTATATAACAGTAATATAGAATACACTAATGATTCTCTTCAGTAATTGCACCTGCCTTGTGTTTGTGCTCATTGTCCATTTTATCAGCCCCACTTATACCACTTTTCCAATACTTTACAAAAATTTTAAAGAGACACAATACAAACTAAATGATACACCACAACAGAAAGCTGTCAGCTTTTATAAGCTAATGTACAAGTTCAGTCTGTAGTAACTTTTTTTGTATCTCCCCCCCCCCCCCCTTTATTCATTAATGTTTATGTACCACTTCTGAACAGGTAATATTGGGATGGTACATCCTTCTCTGCACAATAGGAGCACTGACACGGCAGTGGAGTGTTAAATGTGTGTGTGTGCTGTAAAGAGTGGATCACAGAATTGCTGCTTTCTGTCTGCTTTATTAGACACATGTCATCTCTGGTCCAGATGTATTTATTTATTTATTTTATTTTTTAAAATTTTATATACTATATTTATCCTGGAGGAAATTGCTCAATTCTCTGCATTTAACCCATTCACTGAGTGAAGCAGTGGGCAGCCAGGAACACGGCGCCCGGGGAGCAGTGTGTTGGACGGTACCTTGCTCAGGGTGCCTAGCGGTCTTGGGGATTGAACCCGGACTTTCTGGTCGCGGGGCGGATGCCTTAACCACTAGGCCACCCAGCCGCCCCAAATCAAGCTGGGTTATTGTTATAGTTATTTTAGTTATTGATACTGTTTGTTGTTCATCCTCTGTTTCTTTATCAGTGATCTGTTTTTGGCAACAGGACGCTAGATACTAGGCAGGACTATCTAGGAATATTTTTTTATACAGTATGCCAGAGTGTGGCATTACAAACCACAGAAATATTTTTTAAAAAAATTATTAATCTAATTAATTGCTAGCTATAATTAATTAAAATCAGTGTAATTAATTGCAAGCCTTCTAATTTAGATTAATTAGAGAGCTTGTAATTAATTTGATTAAATTTTAATCGCATGATAGAACTAACTCTATCATATAATAATCATATCTATAATCTATACACTGCAGTTTAAGACACTGCACATACACACATGGGTGTTTATCTGTTGATTTATGCTACCTTGAAGCTTATGCAGTCAGTTCAGCACTGATGATGACGAGAAATAATAAAATGCATCAACTCAGAAAATATATTTCATTAAGATCCTAAATAAATAGATAGATGTTTAGATGTGCATAGAGTCTGTTTTTACAGTTTGTTTCTAACACTGAGAAATGCTACAATGAAGCAGGGTGTTCTGAATTTATGCTGCCTTGTCAAAAGTGCTACCGTAGCGCAAATTGACAGCATAGTCTTATCAATTTATGCTACCCTGAGGAAAAATGCTCCCTTAAAGCTTACACAGCTTCCTGTGTCCCAAAGTTGCACAGATGTTTGAGCGCGCACATCTCGGTGGGTAGCATGTTTTCGACAGAAGACATGTGTTAGTCATGTGGTGCGATTAACCAGCATTACATTTTTAATCACAGAAAAATGAAGCGTTAAAAAAATTACGCTAAAAATGTAATCATATTACACTTTACTCTGCAGTATGAACTGTACAGTACGAATACAGATTTAGGTTTAGAATACTTAAGGTGGATGTATTAAGCTGAGTTTAAAATTAGCTTAAAGTGGGCTAGGAGCATATTTAGGGTTTACACTACATGCAGGTGCTCTTTGAACGTTACCCCCAGTTGGGGCTTTACTGTATATACTGTCCTTAAACACTCTGGAACAAATTTCAAACACTTTTTGCAAATGCACACAAATAAGGAGATATTTGTAACAAATTTTCTTACCTGTCTCACACTTGCAGGAAGTGTTCAAAGAGAGGATTGGTTACACACACCTGTATGAGGTACTGGTCTCTCTCGGCCAGCCATCCAGGCACCTGCTGAAGGAGCTCATGAACATGGTGAGAAGCTCACTTTTGTTCATCTGCCCATTATACCACACCCCCAACCCCCCCCTACAACTCATAGTCAGCTTAGTTGTTAAACCTCAGATCATCAGATGGTCACTGTTTGTGGTATAACTTCTAGAACTAGAACGTTTTAAGGTGTTTATAAGGGGATACGTGATTATTAATTAACTGAACTTATAAGGGTTCAAAGCAATACAGTAGCAAAGAGTTATTTTTTATGTTTACGTTTCCCACTGCCAGTGCCCATGGGCTGTTCATGGCGGAGCTGCGTTGTAGGAATGGTTTACTTCTTTATTGTTCTACTGGAGCCATGAGGCTACTAAAGCTTAAAGCTTATGGAAGCATACACCCCTTTTGTAAATTTTTGATAATTTCTATTTCTTTCTGTCTCCCTCTTTAGGCAGTTGAGGGTGAGCATTCTTCAGTGGGTTTGCTGGGCATCAGCAATGTTGATCCTCTCCTGCTGTTGATCCAGTGGTTACCAGAACTCGAGTCAGCTGAGCTGCAGATATTTACTGCTGATTGGCTGCGGCGGATCTGCGGCTTGAACCGGCGCACGCGGGCCACTTGCGTAAATGCTCGTATGTCTGTGCATCTGCTGTCCACTTTGGAAAAACACCCACGACTCCATCGGGCATGCGGGGACAGCTTGGTGGCCCTGCTGGGGTCACTGGGTGGTCAGTCTATGAGTGGTTTTGAACTTCATCAGCTGCTCAGTTTTCTCCGACAGGACGACTCCAGCATGCCGCATGCATATGTAGGCCCTGTGCTGCGCGCAATGCTGGCCATGCTGAGGAAACATGGCCTGGAAAGTGCCATGCAGTACTTTGACCTTACTCCATCTATGGCCGGCATTGTTGTGCCGCCAGTAACCCGCTGGCCGGGCTTTGCCTTTAGCTTCCTAGCCTGGCTCTCATTGGACCAAGATCAGCTGGGGACGCCCAGTAAAGGAGAGAAGAGGAAACAGTTGTACAGGTAGGCTTGACATTGGAAATTTTGCAAATGACATCACACAAGGTGGGAACAAGTTTATTGAGTGTTTGCAACATTTCCAAAAAGCAGAACTGGAGCTTTGAGGCTATTATATCACTAGAAGTCAGTCATGGCCTAAATCTTTTTCACTCAGCACACTCATCACATCATGCTCATTAAGGTGGCCCAGACTGATCAATTTGATTTAAGTACGACTTCCTGTGACCTATAAAAATGCCGGCAGCCTTTATAGACAACATAACGATTGGAGAGGACTGCTCATGAATCAATTTCCTCTGTATTAATGATGGCTGTAGCTACGAAATTGATTCTGAATCAGCATTCTCATCAGCATCAGCAACTTCTAAGGCGGCTTCTGAATTCAGACTCTATCTTGTAATACATTTTGATATCTTTTGGTATTTCCTGGAAATTAGTATAAAATATGTTTTAAAAGACCCATAATCATTCATCATTCAGTCGTTCATTCTTGCAAAACATTTTCCAGTCTGTTTTTATCTCTTAGAATGAAACTGGCTCATAATAGAGATGTTGTTTACTGTTGATTTATTACTACTTGTTTTGTGGTCTACAGGATATTAGCCAATTTTACACGTGAGGGGTCATTTGTACATATGTAAGGTTCTTTTATAGGATTACTTTTCATTTTTATTAATTTAATGTTTATGTGCTGCTTCACTGCCTACAAAATCAGTTGTCCTCGGATAGGAGATAACCATTTCAACCTAATTAAAAAACAGGTAGTAATATTCGGATTGAATAATACCTTTACCACATGAAAGAGTACATTGTAATATGTATTAAAAACTACAAACAATGTTTACTGTTACTTTGTAGTTACTTAAAATGTGCCCCACATATTCACCACCACTGTGAGATATTTAAAAAAAAAAGCAGTAAAATCCTGCAAATACGAGGTCAGCTTATTCCTGAGGACCCCAAACATCAGCTCTACTGCAGGGTGTTAGGTCACTCAAGCTCCTGTAAATTAGCTATTTTCTCTTAAACTTGTTCATATTTTTGGACACTGCTATTGTCACAACCATAACACGTCAACGTCACTTTTGTAAAAAAAATAAAATAAATAAAAATAGAGCAAGATATAAATGAATACTTTTTAAGAAGAGGTCTGAATTAGCTAGCAACAGAGGGGAAACAAAATGGCTAATGCTAATGTAACTCCTGAATATCATATATCATATGAGGAGTAGGACTTTTGTCATAAGAAACCTCCAAATGGTCCTCAACAGGGGCTACAATATAATTGTTAATCATTATAAATACAAGTATGACCTGCTATGTTTCATTAACCTCTTTTATTTATGTAATTGTGTCACCACCATCAGAGTAGTGTCACCACATTCACATTAGTGTCACCACCTTCAGAGGTAGTTTTATTATAAAAGTATATGCTTTCTTCAGTGCTGTTGAGTTATTAAAGTACTAGTCTCTTTAAATACAATAAGATGTTTGTGAAATAAAAAAAAAACATTATTTTTTCTATTTTATTGTGAAAAAATGCCTATTTTGTGAAAAAAGTACAAGACGAGGAGGTTGTACCTGTACATTGCTGAACATATAATATAATAATATAATGATATTCCTTCAGATTTTGTATTTTTTTTTATTAAAACCTGTTTTACCCGAATTCCCAAGAATCAGTGATATAATATGAGAAAACCAAACCGTTTCACACTGCCAGTGTGTCAGTTTCCACAGCCTTGTCTTGCTTTGAGACCTAATGGCTTGTCTTGCTTGCTTCTCCTAATTTTCTGATTAGTGTTGAGGTAAAAACAGAATTGTGCTATAGACTATAAAAAATCACAACATTCGTTTATCACCAGTGTTAACTCTAAATTCTGTTTGTGTGTGTGCTTGCGTGTGTCTGTATGCAGTTTCTTCACACCAGGAGGCACAGGCTTTGAGGCATTTATCAGTTCAGCTGGAGCGCTGGTCGTTGCTGTGTGCAGTAAGAAGGAATACGTCACTGTCATGCTGCCGGACTACAGCTTCTGTGACTCACTGTGGGTGAGTGACCCCCACAAACAGCCTCTGATACTCCCTCACCCTGCATTCCTGTGGCCCACAGCCAGTGTTACAAATAATGGAGGCTTTTTGGAATCACAGCTGGAATCTTTTGGGTCTTGTTTTAGAATTTGGAGCATTTTAGAATGACCATTAAGTACAGAAATTCAATTCCTGCATCATTTCTCAGAGGATTGTTGTAGATTTAGTCTTTTGTTCATTATTATATTTATGTTCCCCATAGCACTTTATTGGTGTTGTCCATGTCCCTGGGAAAAGACCTTTTGGGCAGAGTCTGGTCTACATCTATGTCGACGGCCAGCAGAAGCTTTCAGCGCCCCTTAAGTACCCAAACATGACTGAGGTAAAAACCAGAGAGACTTCTTATTTTGCACTTTGATGCTAATTAAGGTTTAAGCGTATTAGAACCCCCTATATTTTAGCTGGTGTTGTGGTGGAGACTTGGAGACTGTAGCCCATGCACAGTTTGTTAGCCATCCTCTTTATCAGAGGTCAGTTTTAGCGTCAGAGCAACTCTCAGCTGAATAGTTTTGGATGGACCACTCTCAGCGTAATAGCAATATTGCATAGAAAGCCCAGCAACAGCTCTGTGCCTGAAACAGCAGGAGGCCTGAGTGGTATGAATCTTCATTGCTTCACAATGAAGTTATTTTAAATCTCTTAACATATTCAGCCTTAACATACTTGACAGACAGTAGGCTGTCACGGACGACAGGGGGATCCCGCGTCCGTGATTTACCTCGGGGGCAGCAGGGACAAGGCAGGCAGGCATCCATGAAGTCAGACTCTTTATTTACGTAAACATGAAACAGAAATAAGACCTGGCTCAAGGGCCGCTACAAACATAAACATGCACGAATACAAACAAGGAGTGGGAGGCGATGGGCAGATTTCTGTGGGACACCTAGACAGAACTTAAATACATGACACAATCAAGACACGAACACAAAACAGGTGAAAACGGGAAACAAGGAGCAGAACAGAACGTCTTAAATAAAAGTCCCAAAAACCATAACAAAACAGAACCAAAAACAGTGACCCCTAACGGCCACTGGCCGAGCCGTGACATAGGCACAACAATGCAGTGCTATTCTGCGACTATTATTAAAATAATAGTGACTTTCTAGCTTATCTTATTTCAAAAACAGATTTTTCAAAAATGATATGTCCTTATCGAAATATTTGTTTAAAAAAAACAAAAACTAAATTGTATCAGTGGCGCATACTCCCGCAGTACCATACATCTGTGTTACTGTGTTGAAAATGGTCCTCTGGTCAGAAACCTAACCAGTGATGACTGGGCTGTCCTGCCACGTGAGGGCAAAGAATCATACTCATATTACAGGATTCTATTACAGGTCTCACAAACAACAAAATGTGGAAGTACAGTTAGTAGAGCTTTTCAGCCAAATGAACAACGAGTGAAAATGAATTGTGCTTTTATCATGTTCTCTCTCTCTCTCTCTCTCTCTCTCTCTCTCTCCAGCCTTTCACCTCCTGTTGTATTGGCTCTGCTGGTCACCGAACCACTACCCCACCTCCATCTCAAATTCCTGACCCCCCACTCTCCGGTGCCCCTTCTGGTCGCTCCTCTTTGGGTGGTATTCTGTCCCCTCAGACATGGGGTGGCCTGCTGGGGGGCAAACCTGAGTCCCTTACCAAACTTATCTCTGCAGGGACACAGGACAGCGAGTGGGGCAGCCCGACCTCTCTGCAAGGACAACTGGGTAGCGTCATGGTGTTCCATGAGGCGCTGCAGATTAGTCACATTAAAGCTCTATTCAGTGCAGGTACGGAAAGTTTGGGAGAAAAAAGGGGCCATGGGGAGATGGGACAGCTTAGAGTGAAGGTAGAAACCGGAAATGGGGTATAAGTGTGTCAGCGTGGGAAAGAGCAAGACCAGAGCGAAGACTGGAGAGAGCGAAATGAACAGGTTGAGGAACAGATGACGAAGGCATATGATGCAAAGATGAACATGAAAATAAAGAGATAGGGACAAATGGGAGGAGAGATGAAGAGGTGGTGGGAGAAGGGGAGATAAAGGAAGTGGGGGGGGGGGTTGTGGTAAGAAGGAACGAGGGAATGAAAGACAGAGGGGAGGTAGAGAAAAGTACATTTTTGGAAAGAAGATGAAAAGATGGAAGATCATTCTGTATTTCAGGGCCAACATCTTTCTGTATTTCAGGGCCAAATTGTATTTCTCCATTTAAGAGCCAGGAGACAGAGCTGGGAGAGCTTTCCTCTAAACTCCTCCTGCACTACTCTCCTAAGGTGAGTGACACAGCAGTCAGTCAGGAATTGTGATGTTTATGCGAATTCTGTCAGTGCAGAAGCTTTAATTATGTATTCTGTAAGCAGTTATACAACAGTTGGTTCCAAAGCTCTGATTGATAATCTTAATTGGTTGAAATTTAAAGTTCTCACTTATATTGAGCAATGGTATCCCCAATATGGCAATACCGGCTGCCCTTTATCTAGTCTCGCGTAGCCAGACCTTCAGACTGACGGCTGAATGTCTGGAATTCATAGCAGCTTTTTTTGGCCAAGGCCCGCCCATAAGGCCTTTTGACCGACATGTCAAACAACCAATCACAGTTCGTTTCGTTCAGCGTCA
>JBBPDH010221635.1:0-12871 GCA_037974565.1 Clupeocharax schoutedeni
CAGGGAACCAGGGCAGACAGGAGCACAGAACCAGGGAACACACATCAGGCCAGGAGACATCAGGGAGCTCGGGAACAGACCAGGGAACCTACAGAGGGGAAACGGATAACACACACAAGACCAGACAGAGAACATAACACAGAACATGCTCACGTGCCGTAACAACAGAAAAGAAAAAGCCCCAAAACCCCAAAACAAAAGCAGTGGCTAAGGTGCCACTGACCAGAATCCTAACAATATCAATCTCCGATGAAGCCTTCCAATAAAGGCTTAAACCTCAAATGTGACCAAACATTATTATTGGAAAGTTAAGCAAAACTATTTTTTTAAAGTGGAATTTCACTGAATTTCACTGAATTTTTTGTGTGAAAGATGTGAACCCAAACACTAGTCATGGAATACCCGTCCTGACTGGTACCTAGGCCAACCCGTGGTGAGAAAAAGTAGGAGTGTTGTGAGACTAGGAGCTAAAATAGCTTAGGGTAACCCAACATCCTCTTCCTAGACATGTTCTCTTTTTGAGAATTTCATAATTGTTCAAGATTTGACTTTGCTTTCATGTTGACTTATTCTGTCTGTAGGTCACCCCTTGCGGGCGGCCTGCCCACGGAGTTCCCTCCACTGAAAATCAAATAAGGTCAGCCTGTTGTAGTTTACATATACTGCAGTGTTTTGAAGTGATACAACATGCATAAGTGGGGCAGGATGTTGAAATCTACAAGTCTTATAGTAGCACATAAAATGACTAATTTCTTTTTCTATTTTTGGAGTCAATTTCTTCCAGTTTATCCATGTCTGCGCTGCCATTTCTGGTAGACATGAGTCAATAGATTAATTTGTAAAGTAGAATGTGTTCCCTTATAGTCACATGAGAACACAGCACACAGTGTGGATTTCTATCTCTGCATTTAACCCGTTCACTAAGTGAAGCAGTGGGCTGCTACCAACAGGGGGCACCCGAGGAACAGTGTGTGGGGATGATACCTTCCTCAACCATACCTCAGTGGTGCCTACCTTTTGATTCCACAGGCAATCCCCTAACCATTAGACCTCCAGTGGCCCAATAAAGTTGGGGTTGAGATTACTTCTTCAGTTTTGCACTAAGGTTATAAGCCTATTTAGCAACGGAAGTTTAAACTTCACCAACAAACTTTGTACTACATGTCAATAACTTAAGGGCTCATTTAAGTCATTTTATCTTGGAACTAGTTTCTACTTTGTAGAATAACCACAGACAGTCCAACATCACCTGATACAAAAACAAATTTTTTAATGATTTCACATAAGGCCATGGATCTGATTACAATTAAAAGCATATTTAACATCAGCGGAAAATGCACAAAATATAGTGTAAATATGTCCATTAATGACCGTAGTGTTATTGATTTGAAGCCTCTAGAGTGCAGCAAAAGTATTAGCTGCAATTCAACAAACACATTCTTCCACTAGATGTAGCCAAATGCCCAAGAAAGTACAGCTGTGGGATTAAAGATTTGGTAAATGTTTTTAGTGGAAGGTGAGTGTAGCATGAGGAGGCATGCAAAAGTACTTTTACTGGTACTGTAGCAATGATTTTGCCTGAATGGCAAAGCATATGTATACATATTTTATGTGTAAATTGTCCTCTTCCAAATGCAGAGGGACCAAGGTCAGCAGACAGTAAAATAACCACAGTAAAAGACTACATCCAAATTAAACAACAGACCTAAATCAATATTCATAATTTCTTACAATACAAAAAAAACATAAGAACAAAACCCAACACAATGAAACAGTGCAAACACCAAACACAAAAACACTAAAAACAAATAACCAAAACCAAATAATACAAAACAAAAGAAACCCAGAGAGAAGGAATAGACACAACTGCAGCAAATGTCTTCCTTTCAACTGTTCACGCGGTGAGGCCCAGCTACACCCACCATGATCCAGAAGCATTGGTAAAGAGGTCAGTGCTACAGACAATAAGTGTTTGTTTTCCATAGGGACCGTCAAAACCTGTTAGAATACCAAGAGCATACCTTGTAGTTGCAAGAGCCCAGACAACACTTCACTACCCTGTATTGTAATGGGCACTGTGTGACATCAACAGTAGCAGTAACTGGTGACTGAGGGACAGTAGGAGAGAAATAATAAGTCCTTAACACTAACCTTAACCTTAAACCTAACCATAACCCTACCCTAACCCTAACCTTAACCCTAAACCTAACAGCTAACCCTAAACCTAACTGCTAGACTTGCTTGCATCTACTGAATCTGCCACATTATCTTTTTGTTTATGTGTTTTATCTTTGGTACCTATATGATATCATGAAGTGACTTCTGCTTCTCTCGTTCTGCAGATTTTCACTGATGTCTTCCACCACCTGCATCCACAACTCCTGAAGCAGTGTGGACCACCTCTAACACTCCTCTC
Organism: Clupeocharax schoutedeni; assembly: GCA_037974565.1. Taxonomy (NCBI): domain Eukaryota; kingdom Metazoa; phylum Chordata; class Actinopteri; order Characiformes; family Alestidae; genus Clupeocharax; species Clupeocharax schoutedeni. The sequence continues at coordinate 2,417 of JBBPDH010221635.1, forward strand.
ATGGACCCTTCAGCTTTCTGTTGTCTGGCATAAGGTATCAGCTCATCCATTTCACCACCTCCAGACTCGGCAGCTTTTTCCAACACACAGCTTCCGCTTCTTCTCTTCATCCTGATCTTTCTGAATCGATGTAAAGTTCCTCCCCCTACACCACTCCTTTACAGTGTAAGTAAAGTTTTTCTCTTCAACCTGGTAATTTTCATTGGATGTTAAGTGATTTCGTTTGTAACCTGGTCATTTTTTATGCATATAGGTTTATTTTTTTCAACCCCTTCAGTTGATGAGCTGATCTTCCTTTGTACCCTGAATAAATGTTAGATGTGATTCATGTGAAGTCTTCAGAATAAAGCAGAATAAACTTACATAAGCTCTTTAAGGTCCCTCTTGGGTCAATGCAGAAATGTCCTTTTTCAGTCTCAAAGCTGTCAGTGGCAAGTCATTATGAGTTTGACTCGATGTGTTGTTTGCTGTTTGTTAGACAGAAATGGTCCATACATGACAGCTTTGACACATGGAAGGTATTTGAAATCTGTGATGGGCTCCACCACTCTGCTCCTAGAGACACGGGTACAGCAGGGACTGACTTTCGCAATACCTAAAAGAACAAAAGCCCAACATACATTACATTGGGCAGCTGGTAGCCTTGTGGTTAGGTCATTTGCCCTGTGATCAGGAAGTCATGGGTTTAATTCCCAGAACTGCTAGGAACCTCTGAGGTACCCTGAGCAAGGCCCTGTCCCCACACACTGCTCCCCAGGTGCTGTGTTCCTGGCTGCCCCCTGCTTCACTTGGTGAATGGGTTAAATACAGAGGAAGTATTTTGTGCTGTTCGCACTGTGTGCAGTGGTGTGTTCATGTATGACCGAACTGTCACTCAGCAAAAAAACATAGCTTCATCACGTAGCATTTTTTACCAATTACACCTATAAAACTTTGCAACAATGGATATTTGCAGGTGAAACTGGTTAATGCAGTCTATCTGCTTCTTTCCAGATGGTAAATATAATGATTACTAATATGGTGGCAGTCCTCATCACTCCTGTGCTTGTCTGCATGTTCTCATCTGAGCTCATGGAAACCAAGCAAACCAAGTTAGCCACAATAGAGGAAGCATCTCACTCAGACAGACACAAACGTTTTTATATATGTAAATGTGTGTATATATTTATATTTTATGTATGTGTGTCTTTATACCTCAGGAACCTCATGAATGACTGCTCAAGAGTTTCGGGATACTCCGGGGAACTTCGAAAAATATGCTTCAGTTACGTTTTGCTCATAATCATTACTAGGGGTGTGAAAAACTCCGAGCAGGAAATGAACAATTCTAACCGTCATGCAGTAAAGCTCACATCCCGCCACTAGATGTTGCAAAAGTTGTATGAATACAGGATGAGACAAAGACACCCCTAAGAACAAATCTCAGTGACGTTTTCTGTTATTGGTGTTATTGGTAGTAAATTCATATATTGAAACTGAAATCTGCCTGTTTGGGAATATTTATTTGTAAAACCAACACATTTACAAATAAATATCATGTTCCATGTTATGGTAGCACTGGTGCTGCACATCTCCAGGGTTGGGGGTTCAAATCTGGGTCCTGGCCTTGTGTGTGTGGAGTTTGCCATTTATTATTGTGTCCTCCAGGGTCCCTAGCTTCTCCCAGTTATGCATCAGGTGAATTGGGGATTCTGTCCGTGTGTATGCCCTGTGGCCCCGCCCATTGTGAGCGCATGCCTGTTGGCCCCAGGATAGACTCTGGGTACCCATGACCCTAGTAAGGAGTAAGTGGTTATAATGAAAGAATATTCCATTTAATATGTTCACATTCTAAAGAGTGTTGCAGTCTGGACCCCTTTGAATGGCATTTAGAACAGATGTAATTTACATATATACAGCCTATTTCATTCCAAGTGATAAAGACAGGTTGGAAAATGAATTTTGAGAATTTTGAGTTCATGGGTGAACTCCGGAGGACAAAAAATGACGTGCAGGAAAATTAAATGATACAAGCAGACCATCAACAGTGTCAATGCTGCCCTCTAGAGGTGAATAAAGGATCCTGAGAAACTACTGAAACTACTGTGCTGTTTTTAATGCATGGCTACTGCACCCCTAACTACTCTTAAAGTAGAATATTAACATATTATTGGTTCCAAAACTTGCCTTTTGTCTCATCATTAGCATGATTAGGTAGACCACATAGTGTTTCTGAGACTAACCTGGGATGCTCCAGACACACCTGTCAGTCATGCCTTTAGTCAAGTGTTGATTATTCTGACAGTTATACTTTTCTAACACATTCAGCTGCCTCACTGTGTCCTCCATTCTAGCTGTACAGTGTTCTGATGGCACACCTATTAGAAGACCAACAGAAACTCAGTGGTCAGGTTATAAGCTACACATACCATATGGGTCCACTTTATGGGCGTATAAATACATTTTTTTGCACAAATTGAAACTACTGCAACATTGAAGTAACACTGACTTGGGTTTCACACACAGCAGTGTCAGTGCGAGTTCTTAGTGGTCAACCATCCCAAACTGTCCAGCCAACAGTGGCTTTGTGAAGAAAAACTGACCACTGATGAAGGGCCAGAGTTTATTAAGGGTTTCAAATTCACTGGCCACTGACTTTTATAAAGGTAATAGTGCAGAATTTAGATTTTTATAGTGATGCTGCATCTGATACCTAATGACGATGAAGATCTCCTAATCGATTTGAAAGACACAGGTTTCCACTCCGCCAGCCCACACGGGTCGGTCATAGGTTCAGGAAGAGCAGATGGAAGTAAAATACCCCTTTTAAAAGAAACAGCCCTGTGCAGAACATCCTGCTTCATAGCTTTGTTGATTGCTTGAGTTCACTGCGACCCAAAAATTCTGGAAGCAATTTCTTGTATATAAAAAGTGTAGGCGGAGGCCGATGATAATGCACTTCTGCTTCCTGAGGAAGACCATTTGCTTGAAATGTGTCCTCCACAGCTGACCTCTGAGCAGCACCAGCATTACATATGCACATGTGGTATGCAACAGTATGAACACCCCTTGTAAAATTACATATTTTGATGATGAGAAAATAACCAACATACACTGTAAAAAAAATAAAAAGTTAATTTCAAAAATTAAGCTAATCTGCTGCAAAGCAATTTTGAGTTTACTCAACTTCCGTTGGTTAAAGTTCGACCAAATCATTGTAGAAAGTTGATAGAAACTGCTGGTTTAAGTTAGGTATACTTCCCTCAGTAAGTGCATCTAACCATCCCCATCTAACTAGTCAACATGTAAACATTAGCAAACAAACAGGGACAACTACAGACCTTAGGTTCAGTAAACTCAAAAAAGCTTTGCAGCTGGTTGCCTTAAATTTTGAAGTTGGTTCAACTTAACTTGCATCTTTTCATTTACAGCTTTAAAACTTGCATCCAAACTTCTTGCCTCAGACCCCTGTATGTCTTTCACTATAAAAAGAGATTGCAAACCACACTGTAAACACGATACAAAAGACTGTAATTTTCACACAAACATTTTTGACAATTCTGCAGCATGCAACATTTTCTGTCAGCATGAAATGCAACATGAAATGAAAGGAAAACTAATTAATAATTGGTTTTCCAAACATCTAAAAAATAAATAAAAATTTTAAAATTTAATTAATTAAATAAATAAATAAAAATAAATAAACAAAACAAAATTAAATTAAAATAAAAGACAAAGAGAGGTCACATGCATACTAAGCATTACGTGTATTATTTTCCATACATGGCCACAGCAGTGCCGCAGCACCCCTGTTTACTTATGTTTGCAAAAAAGTTAGGCTTGTCCAAGTCATTATGTTTATTGCAAACCAGGATTAAGAGTTATTCGCTCACTTTTGAGCCTGGATCACAGCTTTTGGCTCTCAGCTTGTTGACCTGAGACTCTGCAATGTCAGCCCTCTCCTCTGCCTCTTCCAGCTTATGCTGCAACTTGCAGAACTTTCCAAGGTTGCTGTTAGCTTGGTCTTCCTGAAAAACAGTAAAATACATTATTCTGGAGCTAACATTATTAGCTCAGACACATACTGACATCAGACAGATACCATAGATTTGGACACAAAGAAGAATTTACAGTTCAGTTCTTTCTTATTAAATTGACTACACTTTAATGACCAAATGGAAGAGGTCAGTATAAAATAACCAAAAATGTACTGAAACCGCATTATAAAAGACTAACTCACACACTATCACCCCTCCCCTCAAAACTGGTTACATGAATAAGGTTCTGTTTTCAGCATAGGCCTAACATAATTGTAAAAGTGATCGTGTACTTATGTTCATTTACAGCCTCCTCAGCAGATCTCTTGTAGGATTTGACCTTAAGCTGCAGTTTGTCTACTAAGTCCTGCAGACAAATTAAATCACTACATAATTTGGAATTTATGGAAATTGTTAAATATATTTCTTAAAGATAAAGATATTTATGGCGTTTGGATTTTTTTAGAAAGCAGGAAAATATATTTCTTCCAGACTTATGTGTTTACCTCGTAGGTTAGTTCTTTAATACGTCTCAGTCATGGCGTGGGTGGTGAGAGGGAAGGGGAGGACACCAGCGCTGAACGAAACAGAGGTTTAAGGCTCACAAGAAAATCAAAACAGAAACAGAACAAGAAACAGAGGAATAACCCGACTCAGGACACAACCAAAAACAATCAGAACAGAATAACTAAAACAAGGGCCATGGCTCGTGCTTCTCACAATATGAACAAACTCAGAAACAAGAGCTCGCTGAGCAGCGAGGGACCAATACGGTGAACGCAGAATCCAGCGCGGAGAACATCAGATACTTCCCGAAACAGGAGCCTGCAACGAAAATGAACAGAAAAACACAGAGCTGAGGAATGCTGAGGAATACAGTGGGACACACACACATTCAAAGACAAATACGGACACAGGGAAATGGGGTTTAAATAATAGGGTTTAAATAATAGAGAGGAAACGAGGGACAGGTGAAAGCAATAAGGACGGGGAGTGGTACAAACGAGACGTGGGGACTAGACTAGGGGAAGGGAGGACTGGAGGGGAATCGAAACAGAGAGGACAGACGCGGAGTGATGGAAAAACGAAAAAGAAAGGAGAAGCGAGACAGATAACTAATATTCAGGGGATAGGGAGCAGTGTGTACGGGGAGAAGGCGAGGTGACAGTCTCTCATATTTGCGGACACCCTGTTTCATCTCCGCCTCATTCTCTATTAAAAGAGAAACACCAATCTTCCGACTAAAATATTGTAGCGAACGGTGGAGGAAGGCGACACGCACACTCAGAGAATTCCTTTTTGTAGCTTTTATTTGCAACCCAAGCAGCACACAGCACAGCATTTCTCCCCCACAGCAACGAGAGCAGCAGGCACGCTGCTCCCATGCTGGTCTAGCTCTCTCTCTCTTTCTCCCTCTCTGTCTCCAACCCTCACAACTCCAACCCGAACTCGAACTGTGCCAAGCACCTCTCCTCCCTTTTATACCCTGCTGGGAAAAGCCCGCCAGTAACCATGGTCATGGGCAAGTGCCCATCAACCCCTCCCACACATCACGCGCCCATCACATGCCACCCAGGTGACCCAAGATGAACCCAAATTAACCCCTAAAAGGCCAGATCGCCACAATATGAATGTTAATGGTACATTAAGTTTCTCTGTTACCCACCCTGGACTCCAGCTTCTGGATTTCCTTCTTGCCACACTTCATGGCGATTTGCTCAGCTTCATCCAGATGGTGCTGCAGGTCTTTGATGGTCTGCTCTATGTTTTTCTTTATGCATTCCAAATGAGCCCTAATGTCCTGCTCCTTCTTCAGCTCTTCTGCCATCATGGCAGCATCAGTGGTGTTTTTTTGGCCTTCTCCTCAGCATTCCTGCACTATTGGACAGCCTCCACTACCTCCATCTGATGTTGAGTTCTCTCCTTCCAGTTTCTTCTTCTGGTTCAGCAGGCTAGTGCTTTATATACAAAGGTTTCACATTTCTTTCAGTACAAATGTATCTGATGTATGATCAAAACTGATGAGAAAATGACATTTTAAAACATCCTACCCGAGAGTGCAAGAGCTGGACCCTCTCACTGACATCCAGCAGTTCTTGCTCAGTCAGTTTCTGGCCTCTCTCAGTCTGCTCCACCAAGGATCTCAGCTCATCCAGTTCAGCATGCAGGAGATTGTTGCGTCTCTCCACAATAGCAATGTTCTCTTTGAAATCATCGTTACCAGTTACTTTTCATTCATTGCTCATTCCAGTATACTTCTAGAGGAGAGAACACAGATGGCCACTCAATTCTGTGCTGAAATCTATCCAACTGCCAATTAGTAAACTCAATAATGTGAAAATACTGAATACCTTGCTACACCATTTGAATTGTAGTGACTCCTCAGTCCAACACTTGCTTGGAAGTATAGTGATGGGGGAAGTAATCAATATGTATTTTTTATTGGAAATGCATAATGAATAATGACTGGTAACAATAACTGTTTAAAGAATATAACCAATTTTCTACTTACCCCAGAAGCCATGTTTTGCATATTTAGTTTAAAACTGCAGGGTTATGGTTGCTAACAAGCACTAGAACTCATTAGTCACTCATATAGCCCAAAATATATTTGAGCAACCTGTTCAAACCACATGCAGATATTTTATCATTTGTACACTGTTCAGTGACAAGGTCATTGGGAGTCAAGGCTCATGAGGGGAGCCAAGGCTATCCCACCTGGTCTGATCCCACTGTTGAACAAACTATTAAAGTTCATGCAGTGCATTGCAGCTTGCTGTGGATAGTGTTGGGTAGACGCAGACTGGTCAGAGTGCCCATGCTGATTCCTGTCCAACACTGAAAGTACCTACATGATGTGAGCATCAGAACTGGACAATGGAGCAATAAAAGATGATGGACTGATCTGACATTTTCTTTTACATCTTGTGGCCAGGTGGGTGTCTTATCTGGGGAAGAGATGACACCATCTTTCAGCACGACAATGTTTCAAACACTGTTTAGGAAAGATTCGAAGAACTTTACAAAGAGTTTAAAGTCTTAACGCAGCCTCAAAATTATCTGTGAGACATGCTGCATAAACTATTAATTTGGGAGATATTGTGGAGTCTAAGCCTCACTGGATCAGAGCTGTTTTGGAGGACCTAAGCAATGTTATGCTCCCAAACTGTCCTTCAATGGGGCAGTTTGGGAGGGGCTGTTTTTCTCCTCTGTACCCTTCCTCATGTATTGTATTTCCTACTCTGAATGCGTCACGCACGCTGGCAGCAACTCTTGTAATTTCCCCATGGGGATGAATAAAGTAGCCATCCATCCATCCATCCATCCATCCATCCATAAATCCAAAAAGTAGCCATTAATGTAGATTGTTTGTTTACATGGCAGAGGAGAAAATCCTCAGGTTTCAAATAAAAGGCATTCACGTACCTTTCCACTGAGCTGTAAAAGTGAATTACTATATTTAAAAATGCATGTTTCAGACACCCCTAAAGTCTCTTGTTCTCTGTGTTTGCACAATGTTGATGCCACCACTTTGAAGAGCACCCAAGGCTTACTAGGCTTTCAGGACAAACTGAAAATCATTCAACACACATAAATCATTGCAATTTCACCACATAGCAGTGAGAAGAACGACGGTTCAGTACATACACAAGATAAAACGGCTCCTGCAATGCTAAAATGGCTTCATATTCCAAATATTTGGTGCATCACAAACCAGAACACAATTAGCCGCACCCAAACAGGCTATAAGTAAATGTTCTGCGGCTTCAGAGGAGCATGTGGGAGGTCTAAATTGAAATCAGATGCATGCACTTTGCTCTCTGGTTCCTCAGAGGGTTTTTCATTGTACTTCGTTTTGTGTACTTGTCTGTGTTACAGCTCTTGAGGTCATCCACAACCTACTGCACTCTGCCTTTTTAATCATTTATAAACATTTGGCAGGAATACGGGAGCTGGAGGAGAGCATGGTTGTAAGCATGCCTTAGAGGGACGTCTGGATGGGTGGACAACAGCATATTCTATTTCTGTAGGTGTGTAGCAGAGTGCTTCCAAAAAAAGACAACCGTGGGAGAGAGAAATCAACAGCTTGCAGCTTTGAAAACAACATAGTCTGCTGGAGAAAATCAGAGCAGCTGAAGTCTTGCGGAAGAGCATTTCGACTAATGACCTAGTTGCAATTCTATTGCTTTTTAAGTCTGAGAAATGACTGATGACTCACAAGCACCTAACCGACAGCATTCAGCAGATATTTGCATCTGCAGTTGAGTCACATTGCTGAACTACACAAATACTGGTATTCTCAGGATGGACCTCTCCAGCTGAAAATATCTTGAATGACCCAACTTTCAATAAGTCTTAAGTTTAAACTCTTCATTTCTTACTCTTAAATTCATAACTTTCTTATTATATACACATAACATGTAGATACTAGTATCTATATATGTAAAATTTTAACCAATATTGTTTATATTAGGTATGGTCTGTGGTTCTGTGGTTCCTGCCATCGTCCTGTCTCTCTTTATCCCATAGAAAACAAAAAGGGTGTTTTTGTTTCTATGCCCTTAGGACTGATGTATATAAAATATTTCTGTTCTGACAGGTTGTCTTGTTGGAGTGAACATAAAACCTGGAGTGAACATAAAACTTCACCAAGGATGGGTTTAGCAAAACTGCAGCAGCCTGGAAAGATGGAGTGAAGCAGTGAATGCAAAACATGCTGCCTGTAGAGACCATATGGTCTGAAGAATAAATGGTTTAAAATACAAATGACTCTGTAAACCACTGTTACAAAAACGGCAAATTTGGTTTTGCAGAATATAAGCCCTTTAAACATCTTATTTGTTCAGTAAGTCCAAATATTGAACATATTAAAATGGTTTATTTACTGTACATTTGTTTATCCAGCCATATTAGTATATAATCATTAATAATTGCATTACTGCATTATATAACCATTGGCACTGTTTGAATTCTAGATAGATGGCATCAAGTGACTGCTGAAGTTTATCACAGCATTAAAGCAGCATTAAACTGAATAAGTCATTTTCAAACAAAACAAAATACCAGCTTTCAATACATTCATTTGCATCACAAATTCACTTAATTTAATTTGCAAGACTCCATACCAGCACTGAATTGATTTGCATTTTAATGAAATTAACTTGTGTTTGTCGTCCAAAAAGGCATTAAAGGATCCTTATTTATGCAATGAAAATGGACTTGTTTGGCACTTAGGACTTAGCCTGTAATTAGGGATCACAACATTATTTTGGTATGTGATTTGTGCAATGAATAGATGCCTAAGATTTAAATAGTGTCCAACTAATATAAAGTTTAACAAGATCTTCAAGACACTTTTCTGATGGGGGTTCACACTTGAAAAGAATCTTAGCATTTCATTTTAGACAAAACAGAGCACATTATTATTTTGAAAACTACTGTAATTGTCACGGCTCGGCCAGTGGCCGGTAGGAGCCACTGTTTTGGTTTTGTTTTGGGGGCTTTTATTTTGAATTCTGTCCATGTTTATGACTTGTTTCTCGTTTTCAGCTGTCTTGTGTTTAATTAAAGTGATTATGTTCTGTGATTGGTTTTCTGTCTGTGTCTGTTTAGTATTTAAGTTCTGTTCTTGTGGGCCTTGGTTATCGGTCCACCGTCCCACACGTCTCAGTGTAATGTATCGGCCCTTGAGTCAGGTTTACTTTCCATTTGGGAATAAAGAGAGCACAATTATGGATGCCTGCCTGCCTGCCTGCCTGGAATTCTAGGGGTAAATCTGTGACAGTAATCAGTAATCCCATAAAGCAAAACAGAACAAGATGGTGAGCTGGAAAACATGGAGTGGCCAGAAGTCTCCAGAGTTAAACCCCATCGAGCTGCTTTAGAATTAACTGGATAGAAGAGTGAAAGCAAAGCAGCCTGTAAGTGCCAAACACTTATGGGAACGGCTGCAGCAGAGTTGGGAAGAACTTTCTGCAGAATGCACAATGACACATTGAACCACTTGAATTTCAATAGAAAACACAGAAACATATCAGGTTTCATTCCATATATATCCGCTTTCATTCTATATATCAAGTTTCATTAAATATTTCCTTAATATTGAGCTTTCCATTATATATATACACTGCCCTCCATAATTATTGGCACCCCTGGTTAGGATGTGTTCTTTAGCTTCTAATAAATTCAGTTTTGTTCTAAATAATATAGGACCACAATGAAAAAAATAGGAAAATCCTACCTTTAATACAAGTGCATTTATTCAGTGGTGAAAAAATCCCACATTAAGAAATAATTATTTTACATCAAATCACATGTGCCACAATTATTAGCACCCCTGATGTTAATACTTTGTATAACCTCCTTTTGCCAACAAAACAGCACCTAATCTTCTCCTATAATGTTTTACAAGATGGGAGAATACAGAAAGAGGGATCTT